>JAPXFQ010002486.1:0-171633 GCA_028564705.1 Apricaphanius iberus | reverse complement strand
ACTGCCTCCATGCAATTGCATGGGCAGTCCCTTATTACTATTCACTTCTAAACGGACTCTTTATTCTTTCACCGTTAATGCGGGTCGTACCGTAGCGTGCACCCCCACAATATATACATCAAAACGACCGGCTCGATCGTGTGAGGTGTGCTATTACTTTTATTGGCGATTGGAGTTACCATGGCGACGTAATTAGCGAAGAACCACCCCCAAAAACACCCATTGGAAATGAATGGAAAAAAGGCCCAAAATCATGAAAAATCCACTATTTTTGAAGATTTACTGTGTAGCCATACAATAACTTAGCAACACCATTCGAAATCCAGATTGTAGCCACGTCCGTGCTGTGTTCAGCATTGAAGACCGCATGTCGATAGCTGTTACGGTTTTGTCACAATTTGACTTTGTTCGACCCAAAGTTTGCCCCAAATCGACATTTTTAGAGTGGAGCAGCTCGTTAAGCAGAGTGTGGAGTGATGAACTTTTGGAAGGTCCTCATCAAAATTTAACTCGACGTCACGGCCACATATTTCGCACTAGTGACATGATTTTCGGTCATGAAATAGAGCCGCCCTTTGTGATTCTCAGGATCATTTCAAAATTTCCCTATGTCGCACGGTTTTCTCTCAGCGAGCTCTAGATCGCTCAAAGTGGAACCCAGTTTTAGGGCTTTTCTCCTATAATTTATCATTGTGGCTGGTCAGGATGATCTCAGCCAGAGAGATGTTCTTAGTCATTTTTCTCTCGCTCCCTCTCGGACTGTGAATAAGGTAGAGACTTCTGCTTTGGCATGAACGAAGAGAAATGATACATCTCGCTCACACTTCAAGAATTTTTCCGATACCTTGTACGGTTTTCGAATGGGAACGATTTGTTCGGCGCACTTTTTTATGAAAAAGTCTAAATCTAAGCTCTTAATCATCTTAAGTGTTTGCACCTGCTGCAATTTTCACTCACACTTGTTGCTGGGGAAACGGAGCACCTTTGATCAGAGTTCACTAAAGTTCATTCCACAGTATATACACATTGAAGGCCTATTAAACCCCACTTAAACACAGGTTATGCTATGCAGTACTATAGAGAGAAGTACTACAAACAAGTCCATGTGTCAGTCCATCTGTCTTTGTCTTTCTGACCATGTCTCTGTCTTTCTCAGTCCCCCTGTCTGCCTGTACCATTTCATCTGTGAATAAGATAGAGAGTTGTGCTTTGAAATAATTGAACACAAAGGATAAATATCGCTAACACTCCAATAATTTTCCTGATAGCTGCTATAGTTTTCGAATGGGAAAGGTTCGTTCGCAGCTGTTTAACACTCTGAACATGGAGAGGAGACAACAGAACATATGGCCTAAAACTCAATGTTGTATGTATGTTCGGATGGCGTAGTGGTTAAGGAAGAGGGTTTGCATCCCAGAGGTACTGGGTTCAAATCCAGGAGCGAGCAGCAAATAATTTTTCTTTGCTGAAAGCTGAACTGGGAGACGAGACAACAGATCATATGGCCTAAAACTCAATGCTGTATAACTGATGTTGTAGTGTAACTGTTCAGGAACAGGAATACAATGCAAGAGGTAGTGGGTTCGAATCCCAGGGGGATCAAAATTTTTTTTTTTTCTTGTTTGAAAGCTGGAACCAAAATCCCTATGTTATACACAGTACTACATTGCACTTGTATGCATTTTAGTTGATTTCAGCTTTTTCAGTATATTTTCATACTAATCCTATTAATAGTAATGCCAACATGTTAGCTAGCATTAGCATGCTAGTTAGCATTACCATGCTAGCTGTTGTTAGCATTTTAGCTAATTTTAGCTTTTTGACTATATTTTGGTACTGAATGGGTTTATAGTAATGCCAACATGTTAGCTAACATTAGCATTAGCATGCTAGTTAGCATTAGCATGCACACCGTGGCCGTCCCTTCTCTAAATTTCCTGAAATTTTTGTTTATTTATTATTCTTCCGCCACCCTTAATGCGGGTCGTACCGTAGCGTGCACCCCCACAATATATACATCAAAACGACCGGCTCGATCGCGTGATGTGTGCTATTACTTTTATTGGCGATTGGAGTTACCATGGCGACGCAATTAGCGAAAAACCACGCAAAAAGAAGCCCAAAATCCCCATAGGAAATGAATGGGAAAAGGAGTCAAAAAACATGAAAATCACCTATTTTTGAAGATTTACTGTGTCACCATACAATAACCTAGCAACACCATTCGAAATCCAGATTGTAGCCACGTCCGTGCTGTGTTCAGCATTGAAGACCGCATGTCGATAGCTGTTACGGTTTTGTCACAATTTGACTTTGTTCGACCCAAAGTTTGCCCCAAATCGACATTTTTAGAGTGGAGCAGCTCGTTAAGCAGAGTGTGGAGTGATGAACTTTTGGAAGGTCCTCATAAAAATTTAACTCGACGTCACGGCCACATATTTCGCACTAGTGACATGATTTTCGGTCATGAAATAGAGCCGCCCTTTGTGATTCTCAGGATCATTTCAAAATTTTCCTATGTCGCACGGTTTTCTCTCAGCGAGCTCTAGATCGCTCAAAGTGGAACCCAGTTTTAGGGCTTTTCGCCTATAGTTTATCATTGTGGCTGGTCAGGATTATCTCAGCCAGAGAGATGTTCTTAGTCATTTTTCTCTCGCTCCCTCTCGGACTGTGAATAAGGTAGAGACTTCTGCTTTGGCATGAACGAAGAGAAATGATATATCTCGCTCACACTTCAAGAATTTTTCCGATACCTTGTACGGTTTTCGAATGGGAACGATTTGTTCGGCGCACTTTTGAATGAAAAAGTCTAAATCTAAGCTGTTAATCATTCTAAAGTGTCTGCAGCTGCTGCAGTTTTCACTCACACTTGTTGCTGGGGAAACGGAGCACCTTTGATCAGAGTTCACTAAA
The DNA here is from genome assembly GCA_028564705.1 of Apricaphanius iberus. Taxonomy (NCBI): domain Eukaryota; kingdom Metazoa; phylum Chordata; class Actinopteri; order Cyprinodontiformes; family Aphaniidae; genus Apricaphanius; species Apricaphanius iberus. The sequence goes on along the minus strand of JAPXFQ010002486.1, from coordinate 168,720 downwards.
GTTCATTCCACAGTCTATATACATTTAAACCTGTGTTTAACCCCACTTAAACACAGGTTATGCTATGCAGTACTATAGAGAGAAGTACTACAAACAAGTCCATGTGTCAGTCCATCTGTCTTTGTCTTTCTGACCATGTCTGTCTTTCTCAGTCCCCCTGTCTGCCTGTACCATTTCATCTGTGAATAAGATAGAGAGTTGTGCTTTGAAATAATTGAACACAAAGGATAAATATCGCTAACACTCCAATAATTTTCCTGATAGCTGCTATAGGTTTCGAATGGGAAAGGTTCGTTCGCAGCTGTTTAACACTCTGAACATGGAGAGGAGACAACAGAACATATGGCCTAAAAGTCAATGTTATATGTATGTTCGGATGGCGTAGTGGTTAAGGAAGAGGGTTTGCATCCCAGAGGTACTGGGTTCAAATCCCGGAGCGAGCAGTAAATAATTTTTCTTTGCTGAAAGCTGAACTGGGAGACGAGACAACAGATCATATGGCCTCCTTGTCTGTCTTTCTTTTTCAGTCTGTCTCAGTCCCCCTGTCTGTCTCTACCGTTTCATCTGCATTCCTTTCTTTACATCTCTCTCTGTGTGTCTGTCTATGATTCAGCATGTGTGGCTTCCAGAAATTTCTATGTATGTTCCTGCCAGGCATAGTGAAACTGACCATTAGATCAGACTAATCTCTGTGTCTGTCTATGAATCAACATGTGTTGCACCTGTGATAAGAGGTCACCAAAGGTCAACCCTCAGTATATACATTGAAGCCCTGTTAAAGCCCACTCACACACAGTTAATGCTGTGTTCTATAGAGAGAGATACTACAAAAGGGTCCATGTGTCAGTCCATCTGTCTTTGTCCTTCTGACCATGTCTGTCTGTCTTACTCAGTCTGTCTCAGTCCCCCTGTCTGCCTATACCATTTCATCTGTGAATAAGATAGAGAGTTGTGCTTTGAAATAATTGAACACAAAGGATAAAATTCGCTAACACTCCAATAATTTTCCTGATAGCTGCTGTAGGTTTCGAATGGGAAAGGTTCGTTCGCAGCTGTTTAACACTCTGAACATGGAGAGGAGACAACAGACCATATCGCCTAAAACTCAACGTTATATGTATGTCTGTGATGGCATAGTGGTTAAGGAAGAGGGTTTGTTACAGAGGTAGTGGGTTCGAATCCCACGGGAAGCAATATTTTTTTTTTCTTGTTTGAAAGCTGGAACCAAAATCCCTATGTTATACACAGTACTACATTGCACTTGTATGCATTTTAGTTGATTTCAGCTTTTTCAGTATATTTTCATACTAATCCTATTAATACTAATGCCAACATCTTAGCTAGCATTAGCATGCTAGTTAGCATTACCATGCTAGCTGTTGCTAGCATTTTAGCTAATTTTAGCTTTTTGACTATATTTTTGTACTGAATGGGATTATAGTAATGCCAACATGTTAGCTAGCATTAGCATGCTAGTTAGCATTAGCATGCTAGCTGTTGTTAGCATTTTAGCTAATTTTAGCTTTTTGACTATATTTTGGTACTGAATGGGTTTATAGTATTGCCAACATGTTAGCTAGCATTAGCATGCTAGTTAGCATTAGCATGCTAGCTGTTGTTAGCATTTTAGCTAATTTTAGCTTTTTGACTATATTTTGGTACTGAATGGGTTTATAGTATTGCCAACATGTTAGCTAGCATTAGCATGCTAGTTAGCATTAGCATGCTAGCTTTTGTTAGCATTTTAGCTAATTTGAGCTTTTTGACTATATTTTGGTACTGAATGGGTTTATAGTAATGCCAACATGTTAGCTAACATTAGCATTAGCATGCTAGTTAGCATTAGCATGCACACCGTGGCCGTCCCTTCTCTAAATTTCCTGAAATTTTCTAGTTAAGGGACGGCCCAATGCAATGCATGGAGGCAGTGCAAATCCATTGCAAAGCAATGTATTGCACTGCCTCCATGCAATTGCATGGGCAGTCCCTTATTACTCTTCACTTCTAAACGGACTCTTCTTTATTATTTATTATTCTTCAGCCACCGTTAATGCGGGTCGTACCGTAGCGTGCACCCCCACAATATATACATCAAAACGACACCGGATGATAGCCGTTGCCTTGATTGCAAAGTGTGCTATTACTTTTACTTGGCGATTTGGAGTTACCATGGGCGTAGCAAAAATAATTTTAGCGGGAAAAAAACCACGCCAAAAAATGCCCAAAATCCCCATAGGAAATGAATGGAAAAACGGCCAAAAATCATGAAAATCCACTATTTTTGAAGATTTACTGTGTAGCCATACAATAACTTAGCAACACCATTCGAAATCCAGATTGTAGCCACGTCCGTGCTGTGTTCAGCATTGAAGACAGCATGTCGATAGCTGTTACGGTTTTGTCACAATTTGACTTTGTTCGACCCAAAGTTTGCCCCAAATCGACATTTTTAGAGTGGAGCAGCTCGTTAAGCAGAGTGTGGAGTGATGAACTTTTGGAAGGTCCTCATTAAAATTGAACTCGACGTCACGGCCACATATTTCGCACTAGTGACATGATCTTCGGTCATGAAATAGAGCCGCCCTTTGTGATTCTCAGGATCATTTCAAAATTTCCCTATGTCGCACGGTTTTCTCTCAGCGAGCTCTTGATCGCTCAAAGTGGAACCCAGTTTTAGGGCTTTTCGCCTATACTTTATCATTGTGGCTGGTCAGGATTATCTCAGCCAGAGAGATGTTCTTAGTCATTTTTCTCTCGCTCCCTCTCGGACTGTGAATAAGGTAGAGACTTCTGCTTTGGCCCCCCACTATGATCGATGAGAAATGATATATTCTCGCTCACACTTCAAAGAATATTTTCGATTCCTTGTCACGGTTTTCGATTCTGGGAACGATCTTGTTCGGCCAGATTTGATATGAAAAAGTCTAAGATCTTATTTTTAAGCTTCTAACGTGTCTGCCAGCTCGCTCTGCTGTTGTCACTCACACTTGTTGCTTGGGGAAAACGGAGCCACCTTTGATCTGATCTACAGAAAAGTTATTCCACAGTTCTTAAGACGGATAATTGAGTTGAGTGGTTTAATTTTATACTACAGGTTATGCATATGCAGTACTTATAGAGAGAAAGTTAATACACTACAAGTCCATGTGTCAGTCCATCTGTCTTTGTCTTTCTGACCATGTCTGTGTCTTTCTCAGTCCCCCTGTCTGCCTGTACCATTTCATCTGTGAATAAGATAGAGAGTTGTGCTTTGAAATAATTGAACACAAAGGATAAATATCGCTAACAGTCCAATAATTTTCCTGATAGCTGCTATAGTTTTCGAATGGGAAAGGTTCGTTCGCAGCTGTTTAACACTCTGAACATGGAGAGGAGACAACAGATCATTTATGGCTAAACTCAAATGTCTATATGCATGATCTGTGATGGCAATAGTGGTTATGGAAAGAGGGTTTGCATACCTGAGATACTGGGTTTCAATAACTCACCAAGGACGCATGCAGAGCAAGAAATAATTTTTCTTGGCGGACATGTGAATGAGGAGACGAGACAACAGATCATATGGCCTAAAACTCAATGTTGTATAACTGATGTTGTAGTGTGACTGCGAAGGAACAGGAATACAATGCAAGAGGTAGTGGGTTCGAATCCCAGGGGCAGCAAAAAATTTTTTTTTCTTGTTTGAAAGCTGGAACCAAAATCCCTATGTTATACACAGTACTTAATTGCACTTGTATGCATTTTAGTTGATTTCAGCTTTTTCAGTATATTTTCATACTAATCCTATTAATACTAATGCCAACATCTTAGCTAGCATTAGCATGCTAGTTAGCATTATTTTAGCCTTGGAGGTGTGCTACAGCATTTTATAAATTTATATGTAGCTTTTTGACTTCTATTTGCTTCGTAATGAATGCGGATTTTAGTTATGCAACTTGTTAGCTCAGCATTAGCATTGCTAGTTTAGCATTAGCATGTAGCCTGTGTTAGCATTTCCCCTAGCTAAATTTCTTGCCCCAACAGATCTATATTTTGGTACTGAATTGGTTTATAGTATTGCCAACATGTTAGCTAGCATTAGCATGCTAGTTAGCATTAGCATGCTAGCTCTTGTTAGCATTTTAGCTAATTTGAGCTTTTTGACTATATTTTGGTACTGAATGGGTTTATAGTACAGCCAACATGTTAGCTAAAATTAGCATTAGCATGCTAGTTAGCATTAGCATGCACACCGTGGCCGTCCCTTCTCTAAATTTCCTGAAATTTTCTAGTTAAGGGACGGCCCAATGCAATGCATGGAGGCAGTGCAAATCCATTGCAAAGCAATGTATTGCACTGCCTCCATGCAATTGCATGGGCAGTCCCTTATTACTATTCACTTCTAAACGGACTCATTATTCTTTCACCGTTAATGCGGGTCGTACCGTAGCGTGCACCCCCACAATATATACATCAAAACGACCGGCTCGATCGTGTGAGGTGTGCTATTACTTTTATTGGCGATTGGAGTTACCATGGCGACGTAATTAGCGAAGAACCACCCCCAAATACACCTATTGGAAATGAATGGAAAAAAGGCCCAAATTCATGAAAAATCCACTATTTTTGAAGATTTACTGTGTAGCCATACAATAACTTAGCAACACCATTCGAAATCCAGATTGTAGCCACGTCCGTGCTGTGTTCAGCATTGAAGACCGCATGTCGATAGCTGTTACGGTTTTGTCGCAATTTGACTTTGTTCGACCCAAAGTTTTCCCAAATGATGATTTTTAGAGTGGAGCAGCTCGTTAAGCAGAGTGTGGACTGATGAACTTTTGGAAGGTCCTCATCAAAATTTAACTCGACGTCACGGCCACATATTTCGCACTAGTGACATGATTTTCGGTCATGAAATAGAGCCGCCCTTTGTGATTCTCAGGATCATTTCAAAATTTCCCTATATCGCACGGTTTTCTTTCAGCGAGCTCTAGATCGCTCAAAGTGGAACCCAGTTTTAGGGCTTTTGTCCTATAGTTTATCATTGTGGCTGGTCAGGATGATCTCAGCCAGAGAGATGTTCTTAGTCATTTTTCTCTCGTTCCCTCTCGGACTGTGAATAAGGTAGAGACTTCTGCTTTGGCATGAACGAAGACAAATGATACATCTCGCTCACACTTCAAGAATTTTTCCGATACCTTGAACGGTTTTCGAATGGGAACGATTTGTTCAGCGCACTTTTTGGAGTTTTTTCTTAAAATTGAAGCTCTTAATCATCTTAAGTGTTTGCACCTGCTGCAATTTTCACTCACACTTGTTGCTGGGGAAACGGAGCACCTTTGATCAGAGTTCACTAAAGTTCATTCCACAGTATATACACATTGAAGGCCTATTAAACCCCACTTAAACACAGATTATGCTATACAGTACTATAGAGAGAAGTACTACAAACAAGTCCATGTGTCAGTCCATCTGTCTGTCTTTCTGACCATGTCTCTGTCTTTCTCAGTCCCACTGTCTGCCTTTACCATTTCATCTGTGAATAAGATAGAGAGTTGTGCTTTGAAATAATTGAACACAAAGGATAAATATCGCTAACACTCCAATAATTTTCCTGATAGCTGCTATAGTTTTCGAATGGGAAAGGTTCGTTCGCAGCTGTTTAACACTCTGAACATGGAGAGGAGACAACAGAACATATGGCGTAAAAGTCAATGTTATATGTATGTTCGGATGGCGTAGTGGTTAAGGAAGAGGGTTGGCATCCCAGAGGTACAGGGTTCAAATCCAGGAGCGAGCAGCAAATAATTTTTCTTTGCTGAAAGCTGAACTGGGAGACGAGACAACAGATCATATGGCATAAAACTCAATGCTGTATAACTGATGTTGTAGTGTAACTGTTAAGGAACAGGAATACAGTGCAAGAGGTAGTGGGTTTGAATCCCAGAGGGAGCAATTTTTTTTTTTTTCTTGTTTGAAAGCTGGAACCAAAATCCCTATGTTATACACAGTACTACATTGCACTTGTATGCATTTTAGTTGATTTCAGCTTTTCCAGTATATTTTCATACTAATCCTACTAATACTAATGACAACATGTTAGCTAGCATTAGCATGCTAGTTAGCATTATCATGCTAGCTGTTGTTAGCATTTTAGCTAATTTTAGCTTTTTGACTATATTTTTTTACTGAATGGGTTTATAGTATTGCCAACATGTTAGCTAGCATTAGCATGCTAGTTAGCATTAGCATGCTAGCTCTTGTTAGCATTTTAGCTAATTTTAGCTTTTTGACTATATTTTGGTACTGAATGGGTTTATAGTATTGCAAACATGTTAGCTAGCATTAGCAATTGGCTAGTTAGCATTTAGAATGCTAGCGCTTGTTTGCATTTTCAGCTAATTTTAGCTTTTTGACTTATTTTGGTACGAATGGTTTATAGTTATGCAACATGTTTGCTAGCCCCAAACTAGCCTCGCACATTAGCATGCTAGTTAGTTAGCCATGCTAGAGGTTGTTGTTAGCTTTTAAGCTAATTTTAGCTTTTTAAGATATTCTTGGTACTGAATGGGTTTATAGTCATATGCCAACATGTTAGCTAGCATTAGCATGCTAGTAGCATTAGCATGCTAGCTGTTGTTAGCATTTTAGCTAATTTGAGCTTTTTGACTATATTATTGGTATTATTATGGGTTTATAGTAATGCGCCAACATGTTAGCTAGCAATAGCATGCTAGTTAGCATTAGCATGCTAGCTGTTGTTAGCATTTTAGCTAATTTTAGCTTTTTGACTATATTTTGGTACTGAATGGGTTTATAGTATTGCCAACATGTTAGCTAGCATTAGCATGCTAGTTAGCATTAGCATGCTAGCTGTTGTTAGCATTTTAGCTAATTTGAGCTTTTTCACTATATTTTGGTACTGAATGGGTTTATAGTAATGCCAACATGTTAGCTAACATTAGCATTAGCATGCTAGTTAGCATTAGCATGCACACCGTGGCCGTCCCTTCTCTAAATTTCCTGAAATTTTCTAGTTCTAGTTATTTATTTATTATTCTTCCGCCACCCTTAATGCGGCTCGTACCGTAGCGTGCACCCGCACAATATATACATCAAAACGACCGGCTCGATCGCGTGATGTGTGCTATTACTTTTATTGGCGATTGGAGTTACCATGGCGACGTAATTAGCGAAAAACCATGCAAAAAGAAGCCCAAAATCCCCATAGGAAATGAATGGGAAAAGGAGTCCAAAACCATGAAAATCACCTATTTTTGAAGATTTACTGTGTCACCATACAATAACCTAGCAACACCATTCGAAATCCAGATTGTAGCCACGTCCGTGCTGTGTTCAGCATTGAAGACCGCATGTCGATAGCTGTTACGGTTTTGTCTGCTTAACGAGTGGAGCAGCTCGTTAAGCAGAGTGTGGAGTGATGAACTTTTGGAAGGTCCTCATCAAAATTTAACTCGACGTCACGGCCACATATTTCGCACTAGTGACATGATTTTCGGTCATGAAATAGAGCCGCCCTTTGTGATTCTCAGTAGCATTTCAAAATTTCCCTATATCGCACGGTTTTCTCTCAGCGAGCTCTAGATCGCTCAAAGTGGAACCCAGTTTTAGGGCTTTTGTCCTATAGTTTATCATTGTGGCTGCTCAGGATGATCTCAGCCTGAGAGATGTTCTTAGTCATTTTTCTCTCGTTCCCTCTCGGACTGTGAATAAGGTAGAGACTTCTGCTTTGGCATGAACGAAGACAAATGATACATCTCGCTCACACTTTAAGAATTTTTCCGATACCTTGTACGGTTTTCGAATGGGAACGATTTGTTCGCGCACTTTTTAATGAAAAAGTCTAAATCTAAGGCCTAAAACTCAATGCTATATAACTGATGTTGTAGTGTAACTGTGAAGGAGCAGGAATACAATGCAGGAGGTAGTGGGTTCGAATCCCAGGGGGAGCAAAATTTTTTTTTTCTTGTTTGAAAGCTGGAACCAAAACCGCTATGTTATACACAGTACTACATTGCACTTGTATGCATTTTAGTTGATTTCAGCTTTTTCAGTATATTTTCATACTAATCCTATTAATACTAATGCCGACATCTTAGCTAGCATTAGCATGCTAGTTAGCATTACCATGCTAGCTGTTGCTAGCATTTTAGCTAATTTTAGCTTTTTGACTATATTTTTGTACTGAATGGGATTATAGAAATGCCAACATGTTAGCTAGCATTAGCATGCTAGTTAGCATTAGCATGCTAGCTGTTGTTAGCATTTTAGCTAATTTTAGCTTTTTGACTATATTTTGTATCTGATGGGTTTATAGTATTGCCGCAACTGTTAGCTAGCATTAGCATGCTAGTTAGCATTAGCATGCTAGCTCTTGTTAGCATTTTAGCTAATTTGAGCTTTTTGACTATATTTTGGTAGTGAATGGGTTCATAGTAATGCCAACATGTTAGCTAACATTAGCATTAGCATGCTTTTTAGCATTAGCATGCACACCGTGGCCGTCCCTTCTCTAAATTTCCTGAAATTTTCTAGTTATTTATTTATTATTCTTCCGCCACCCTTAATGCGGCTCGTACCGTAGCGTGCACCCCCACAAATTATACATCAAAACGACCGGCTCGCTAACGACATCCGGGCTATTACTTTTATTGGCGATTGGAGTTACCATGGCGACGTAATTAGCGAAAAACCACTCAAAAAGAAGCCCAAAATCCCCATAGGAAATGAATGGGAAAAGGAGTCAATAAACATGAAAATCACCTATTTTTGAAGATTTACTGTTTCACCATACAATAACCTAGCAACACCATTCGAAATCCAGATTGTAGCCACGTCCGTGCTGTGTTCAGCATTGAAGACCGCATGTCGATAGCTGTTACGGTTTTGTCACAATTTGACTTTGTTCGACCCAAAATTTGCCCCAAATCGAAATTTTTAGAGTGGAGCAGCTCGTTAAGCAGAGTGTGGAGTGATGAACTTTTGGAAGGTCCTCATAAAAATTTAACTCGACGTCACGGCCACATATTTCGCACTAGTGACATGATTTTCGGTCATGAAATAGAGCCGCCCTTTGTGATTCTCAGGATCATTTCAAAATTTTCCTATGCCGCACGGTTTTCTCTCAGCGAGCTCTAGATCGCTCAAAGTGGAACCCAGTTTTAGGGCTTTTCGCCTATAGTTTATCATTGTGGCTGGTCAGGATTATCTCAGCCAGAGAGATGTTCTTAGTCATTTTTCTCTCGCTCCCTCTCGGACTGTGAATAAGGTAGAGACTTCTGCTTTGGCATGAACGAAGAGAAATGATATATCTCGCTCACACTTCAAGAATTTTTCCGATACCTTGTACGGTTTTCGAATGGAAACGATTTGTTCGGCGCACTTTTGAATGAAAAAGTCTAAATCTAAGCTGTTAATCATTCTAAAGTGTTTGCAGCTGCTGCAGTTTTCACTCACACTTGTTGCTGGGGAAATGGAGCACCTTTGATCAGAGTTCACTAAAGTTCATTCCACAGTCTATATACATTTAAACCTGTGTTTAACCCCACTTAAACACAGGTTATGCTATGCAGTACTATAGAGAGAAGTACTACAAACAAGTCCATGTGTCAGTCCATCTGTCTTTGTCTTTCTGACCATGTCTCTGTCTTTCTCAGTCCCCCTGTCTGCCTGTACCATTTCATCTGTGAATAAGATAGAGTTGTGTTTTGAAATAATTGAACACAAAGGATAAATATCGCTAACACTCCAATAATTTTCCTGATAGCTGCTATAGGTTTCGAATGGGAAAGGTTCGTTCGCAGCTGTTTAACACTCTGAACATGGAGAGGAGACAACAGATCATATGGCCTAAAACTCAATGTTATATGTATGTTTGGATGGCGTAGTGGTTAAGGAAGAGGGTTTGCATCCCAGAGGTACTGGGTTCAAATCCCGGAGCGAGCAGTAAATAATTTTTCTTTGCTGAAAGCTGAACTGGGAGACGAGACAAAAGATCATATGGCCTCCTTGTCTGTCTTTCTTTTTCAGTCTGTCTCAGTCCCCCTGTCTGTCTCTACCCTTTCATCTGCATTCCTTTCTTTGCATCTCTCTTTGTGTGTCTGTCTATGAATCAGCATGTGTGGCTTCCAGAACAACTCCATATCCCATAATGCTTCAGAACCCACATTCATTTCTATGTATGTTCCTGCCAGTCATATTGAAACTGACCATTAGACCAGACTAATCTCTGTGTCTGTCTATGAATCAGCTGTGTGGCACCTGTGATAAGAGGTCACCAAAGGTCAACCCTCAGTATATACATTGAAGGCCTGTTAAAGCCCACTCATACACAGTTAATGCTGTGTAGTTCTATAGAAAGAGATACTACAAAAGGGTCCATGTGTCAGTCCATCTGTCTTTGTCTTTCTGACCATGTCTGTCTGTCTTACTCAGTCTGTCTCAGTCCCCCTGTCTTTTTTATACCTTTCTTCTGTGAATCGATAGTGTGTTTGTGCTTTGAATAATTGTACACAAAGGATAAAATTCAAGAGACAGCTCCAATAATTTTCCTGATAGCTGCTATAGTTTTCGAATGGGAAAGGTTCGTTCGCAGCTGTTTAACACTCTGAACATGGAGAGGAGACAACAGATCATATGGCCTAAAACTCAATGTTATATGTATGTCTGTGATGGCGTAGTGGTTAAGAAAGAGGGTTTGCATCCCAGAGATACTGGGTTCAAATCCCGGCGCGAGCAGTAAATAATTTTTCTTTGCTGAAAGCTGAACTGGGAGACGAGACAACAGATCATATGGCCTCCTTGTCTGTCTTTCTTTTTCAGTCTGTCTCAGTCCCCCTGTCTGTCTCTACCGTTTCATCTGCATTCCTTTCTTTACATCTCTCTCTGTGTGTCTGTCTATGATTCAGCATGTGTTGCTTCCAGAACAACTCCATATCCCATAATGCTTCAGAACCCACATTCATTTCTATGTATGTTCCTGCCAGGCATAGTGAAACTGACCATTAGATCAGACTAATCTCTGTGTCTGTCTACGAATCAACATGTTTTGCACCTGTGATAAGAGGTCACCAAAGGTCAACCCTCAGTATATACATTGAAGCCCTGTTAAAGCCCACTCACACACAGTTAATGCTGTGTTCTATAGAGAGAGATACTACAAAAGGGTCCATGTGTCAGTCCATCTGTCTTTGTCCTTCTGACCATGTCTGTCTGTCTTACTCAGTCTGTCTCAGTCCCCCTGTCTGCCTATACCATTTCATCTGTGAATAAGATAGAGTTGTGCTTTGAAATAATTGAACACAAAGGATAAAATTCGCTAACACTCCAATAATTTTCCTGATAGCTGCTATAGGTTTCGAATGGGAAAGGTTCGTTCGCAGCTGTTTAACACTCTGAACATGGAGAGGAGACAACAGATCATATCGCCTAAAACTCAATGTTATATGCATGTCTGTGATGGCATAGTGGTTAAGGAAGAGGGTTTTTTCATCTCAGAGGTACTGGGTTCAAATCCAGGAGCGAGCAGCAAATAATTTTTCTTTGCTGAAAGCTGAACTGGGAGACGAGACAACAGATCATATGGCCTAAAACTCAATGCTGTATAACTGATGTTGTAGTGTAACTGTGAAGGAACAGGAATACAATGCAAGAGGTAGTGGGTTCGAATCCCAGGGGGAGCAAAATTTTTTTTTTTCTTGTTTGAAAGCTGGAACCAAAATCCCTATGTTATACACAGTACTACATTGCACTTGTATGCATTTTAGTTGATTTCAGCTTTTTCAGTATATTTTCATACTAATCCTATTAATACTAATGCCAACATCTTAGCTAGCATTAGCATGCTAGTTAGCATTACCATGCTAGCTGTTGCTAGCATTTTAGCTAATTTTAGCTTTTTGACTATATTTTTGTACTGAATGGGATTATAGTAATGCCAACATGTTAGCTAGCATTAGCATGCTAGTTAGCATTAGCATGCTAGCTGTTGTTAGCATTTTAGCTAATTTTAGCTTTTTGACTATATTTTGGTACTGAATGGGTTTATAGTATTGCCAACATGTTAGCTAGCATTAGCATGCTAGTTAGCATTAGCATGCTAGCTGTTGATAGCATTTTAGCTAATTTGAGCTTTTTGACTATATTTTGGTACCTAATGGGTTTATAGTAATGCCAACATGTTAGCTAACATTAGCATTAGCATGCTAGTTAGCATTAGCATGCACACCGTGGCCGTCCCTTCTCTAAATTTCCTGAAATTTTCTAGTTGTATATTTACACTACAGTATGGTTTTAAGTGCATAACATTATTAAACATTGCAGACATGGTTATATTGAGTGCATTGGTAGAAGATATGTAGTCAAAACGTATTGTGCGATTTCTTTGCAGTATATTTTCCCACTAATATACTGTAACAAATGTCATTTTTCGGCAAAAAGAACCATAATTATGAAATATATGGTGAGGTAATCGGTGCACATGATATAATTTAGAGAAAATCGCAGGAAAAGTGAGAAAAAAAGTAGTTTATTAAGCCCTTCACTGCTAGAAATCAATGACGGCGCTGGGGTGTTTGGAAATATTGAGGGGTTCATGAACCACATGAACACGTGTCGGCGAGTTTGAAGTGTGTTGTAACTCTCTCTACTCAATGGGCTCTGGAACACGCCAGTGTCGTTTCATGATTGCACAATCATTGGAAACATTCAATTCAACTTAGGCTAAGTGTTTTAATGGGCTTAATTAAATGAAATAAATTGTCAAAAATTTGTCTGTATATTTCTCCCCCATTTTCTATTTTCCCATTTGAATTACTTTTTTTTGTAATTTATTTTATGTATTTTATTTAAATGTTTACTGTTTTGAGTCATAAAAGTAATAAAATATGAGCTTTACATTTCTTTTAAGGCACTAGTCATTATTTTCAGATCTAGGACCTACATCCCTGCACTTAAGCGCTCCAGTACAGCTGTTTCCATATTAACGATAAGCAATTGAGCTACTAGCTTCAGGTTAGATCTCTGCCCAGGACCGCCGCATGCTACCGGTGTTTATTTCCACGTAAGAGTGCAGGAATAGTCATAATGTGTTGTGATTCTGGCGATGCAGTGTGTGCTGATGTGTTTTGTTGCGCCTGACGGTGGTCCTCGCAGCAGCGATAGAATGAATGGCTCTCTCTGTGACGAGCATTCAGACAGTAGACCGACTAAAGACCAACATAAAATAGTCCCTGTGGTAGATTTGGCGAGTTCAGTACATGAAATAAACATTTGTTATAAAATGTTACGTTTGTGGGAGCATGGTATAAGCCGATTAAACGAGGAGCCGCGCATTAGACGGTTATAATGCACTTTGCCGAATGTTCTTGACGCCGCGCCCTGCATTATAACCATCTAATGCACGGCTCCTCGTTGTTTAATCCTTACTTAAAGCATCAAAGTCGCAGAATAACCGGGCACAGTAACAGTAAAAATTTAAATTTTTGTCAATCGAGTCTGGTGGCTTTTAAGGGAGTATGGCTACTCCTATATCATATATTACTCTTTATATCGAAATGCATTCTGTCCTATTATTACTTCCTGTGTCCTGGGCCTTTTTGGTTGGACGGGCGAAGATTATAGAAGGGAGCTGTGGGTGGTCCCTGTGAGGTGGAGGGAGCCAGAACAGCCTGACCTGGGACGTTCCATGTACTCGGTCTTCCGCAATTAGAAAGTGATTGGATTTCTTCGTCTGGAGATGGTTGCTTGTACTTTGGCTCGTACATGCATTTGCCAGAGTGTTTATTATATCTTGGTTGCTCAAAAGAGCCGACACTAAATTCCGTGTTGACTCGCTCATCGTGTTGTTTTCGTAGCCTACGGATCCCATCGAAAACAACATGGCGTTGATGACGTCAATGTTCATTTTATATATTCAGACTTTCATTTTATATATTAAGACTTTCATTTTATATATTCAAAGTTCATTCCATATATTCAGACTTTCATTGTATATATTCAAAGTTTATTTTATATATTCAGACTTTCATTTTATATATTCAAAGTTCATTTCACATATGTATAATTTCCTGAACGGCATGCCATAATATATATATTATTGTCCTATCCTATATATATATATATATTTATATATATATATAGGATAGGACCATACTTAAGAATTTTACAAATATAAGATCAGGCTAACATTCCAACAACAAAGAGAGCAGCTGAATGAAGTGCTTAAATAGCTTTCTTGGAATGTACACTGGATTGAATGTATACAAACTAAGATAACTCCAGAAATCTCTAGGCTTTATATTTATATATATAATAGCTACACTTTCCAGTCTTTTAATAAACAGGTTTTACTGTTTTTAATGTAACCTTTTTTTTCTTTCTTACCAGTTGCCAAGCAATGGAATTTCATTACACAATGTTTTCTGGTGCAAATGAAAATAAAGGAAGACTAAGTATATATATATATATATATATATATATATATATATGTCGTTTGTTTTGTGTTTATTCATGTTTATGAAAGTCTGTTTTGGGTGTGCAGGTCAGTTCATACAACTAACGGTGTGTGGTGATAATCCTTGTTATTTAACAAGTCAAATCTCATCCTTTTACTTAACAGAATTTATTACTGATGATCAGATTCCCTGAGATATATGCAGATAAATATATTTATATATGTATCAGTCTGCAGATAGAGAGATTTAATATATAATTCTGAAATGGAGTTGATTATAGAGTTTATATATAGATATATATATTCAATTCAATTTCAGTTCAGTTTAGTTATATAGCGCTGTTTCACAACAGATGACATCTTAAGGCACTTTACAAGAGTCGTAACTTATCAGCAATCCCTCACACTGAGCAAGCATGAAGCAACAGTGGAGAGGAAAAACTCCCTTTTAACAGGAAGATACCTCCAGCGTGACCAGGCTCAGCACAAGCGGTCATCTGCTGAGACCGTCTGTGGTTTGGTGAAGACAGCAGAGACACAGAAAGAGCAACAGAACTGATGCAGAAGCAGAAGTTATATATATACATAGTTTTATGTTAAAACTATATGCTGTATACAGTTATTAAATTAGTGTTTGGATTCATTTAATACATGTATTACAGCATTAATATGTGATCAGCATAGGGTGATAAAGGATTTAATAAGTCTGTACTTCCTCCTTTTCCAACTGATCCTTCCCTCCTTGTTTTTATATCTTTATATAGAAAATGTCACTAACTAATGTTACAAGAACAAGACTAATACCCTGAGATATTTAATCAATTTTGAGGTTACGTTTCCTCAAACAGAAGGGGAACCAGGCCATGGGACAGGTGATTTAGGAATTTTATGACGTTAGCGGCCCTGCAAGAACAGAGGTACTTTCGAATATAAAGAATAAAACAATGATTAACCTATTCAATGATTTGCTTGTAAATTAATTTGTTTGCAATCCAGTTTTTTTTTAAAGGATTTGCTTGTAAATTAATTTATTTGCAACAAAGTAAAATAAAAAAATAAAAGAAGTCAGCAGGGCTGGGCTGGGTCTGACTCTGGTCGAATGGGCGGGGCTGGATCTGATGCAGCTCCGCCTTCTGGTTCAGCTCCACCTTTGTGGTTCTGCAGCGAGCACCACTTGGAATTTTTTGATTGTGTGAGCCTGGTACATGACAGTTCATCCATACGTCACAGGCACTGTCTCACAGAGACACCCTCCTTCTCTCAGACACACTCGCCCCGTCCCGTGACGAGTTGAAACTACTTATCTTGTGTGCAACTTGTGCACACAGAAGCATACTGAGAGAAACAGGAAGCTGAAATCCATATGTCGAAGTGGTTTAAAGCCATAAGTTCTAACCGATATGTTTTCAACAAACCATGAACAAGAAAACAAAAGCTGAAGGTACTTAGCATCGATGCTAGCACTAGGCTCTCTGTGCTTGTTTGCTACTACTCAGCGCCCTGAGCCAACAGCTCGAACTGATACGCCATTTGGCCACTGCACTCCAAGAGCCTCTCCTTACCTATGGTGGATGGTAAATGGACTGAGCTTTTCTAGTCACTATTGACCACTCAAAGCGCTTTACACTTTCATACACCGATAGCCAACATGGCTCAGTGGGACGATGTACAATTTTTTGGGGTTAAGTGCCTTGCCCAGGGGCACATCGACATGTGACTGAAGGAAGCTGGAATCGAACCTACAACCCTCCGATTGCAAGCCAACTACTCTACCTTACTCTACTCTACTGAGCCACAGTCGCCCTGATGGCAGAGAAGAGGCCTAATTTCTCATTTTACCGTAGGTAAAGAGAGACATCACAGAGCTCGGCGCGGGCATGCCACAGTTCAGCCGTGACTGTCATCCAGACCACACCCACATGCCCCCCCCTCACACTCATCCTCCACATTTGGCCCCTCCGTGTCTCCTGGTCCTGCCCACTTTGGTAGAGTTTTTTAAATGTTACCTGGGGGCGGGATGATGCTTTTTCATGGGGTTCAGTTACACTTTAACAGAGCTATTGGTGCAGAATTCACCAGATTAATTACTGGGCCTGCCTCTCACATAAAAAAAATACCTGAGGCAGCTCCAGCACCAGAAAATTTAAAGAGACGGTCACCCAATTTCATTACATTAATAAACCTAATAGGACAAAAAAAGCCTCTATTTTAAAAGTGTGTGCAAGAAATTTTAAGCACATAAACAATGAGTTGGTGTGCTGCAGACTGTGATATATCAAATTTGTTAGACATCTCTCTAAAGCTCTTTTGGTTTGCCATGTACCACAAGAACATAAGCACCTTTTTTGTCACAGGATTGGGAGCTAAGCCATTTCTTTTTTGGTCCATTTTCCTGCCGCTTTATTATCCGGTATTTAAATTGTGGCTTGGTGACTCTAAGATGGCATGCAAATTTTTGCCCATCCATATGCAGCAAAACCTCCCACTCTTCCAGTTTTCAGGTAAGTCACCTTGTTGTTTGTAGCATGACAGCCTGGGTCATCCTAAGTTAGATGAGAGAAAGTATGTAAAATAAATTTACTGTTATTCACAAACACACTGCGGGTAACTGCAGCCACAGCGGGAGCGAGCACAAAAAGTAAATAAATCAGTGATGTAGCGTACTTTCAAGCCATAGCACAATGCGCACATTGCCAGCTGTACAACAACAAGCAACATGTCTAGCGACAAAGTAAGTAATAGTGTTTAATCGACCGCGTCTGAAGTCCGTGTTCTTTCTCTTCCTTTTTCCTGTTAAATCGAGAACATGCAAGAATTGTAGATTGACACGCGCGGGAAATTCGGCCACCGAATCGCAAACTATTTTGCAGCACACAGGCTGTTCAAGATAGTAGGATTACACATGGGTGGGCTCATTTTACTTAGTTTAAAATGCTTCGTTACCCAATACAATTAAAAAACTGAACATGAATATAGTTTATTTTAGAAATGCAGCCCCCTGCTCCTTTAATCAATTAATAATACTTAATGTGTTTTAGAGTTAAAGTCTTAAGTTTTTTAGTTTTTTTAATAAGCACACTATTTAATATCTCCCATATACAGGCATTGCCAAGCAACCACAGCGGCCACAGCGAGCTGGCCGCAGCAGCTGATCAGTGATGGGAAGTGAGATGATGGCTTCACCTTACGTTACGTGATACAAAGTATCATTTCAGAAGGCCAGTGCACTACTTACTGCTTGTGTGTGTCCAGAGAATTATGCAAAATTTTGCGATAAGTCAACTGTGAAATAACGTTGAGTCTCCGTTTCCATTTGAGCCAGCACAATAATTTAGAACTGTCATCATGCAATTTGACGTGATGACTTTCCTAGGTGTACATTATTACTTTTTAACCTACACCCTTCAGCCAGAGCTTGCTCAGAAATGGCAGCAGGCAGGTGTGAGTGCATTTGCATGCACAGTGAGGTGAAGACTTTTGGAAGATGGCCTGGTGTCAAGAAGGGCAGCAAAGAAGCCACTACTCTCCAAATAAACACATCAGGGATAGATTGATCTTCTGCAGAAAGTATGGTGAATGGAGTGCTGAGGACTGGGGCAAAGTCGTATTCTCTGATGAAGCCTCTTTCCAATTGTTTGGGGCATCTGGAAAAAGGCTTGCCTGGAGAAGAAAAGGTGAGTGCTACCATCAGTCCTGTGTCATGCCAACAGTAAAGCATCCTGAGAAACTTCATGTGTGGGGTTGCTTCTCATCCAAGGGAGTGGGCTCACTTACAATTTTGCCTAAAAACACAGCCATGAATAAAGAAAGGTACCAAAACACCCTCCAACAGCAACTTCTTCCAACAATAGTTTGGTGAAAAACAATGCATTTTCCAGCACAATGGAGCCCCGTGCTATAATGTAAAAGTGATAAGCAAGTAGCTTGGGGACCAAAACATTGAAATTTTGCGTCCATGGCCTGGAAACTCCCCAGTTCTTAATTGAGAACTTGTGGGCAATCTTCAAGAGGCGGATGGACAAACAAAAACCAACTAATTCTGACAAACTCTAAGAAGTCAGGATTTGGCCTAGAAGTTGATTGAGAGCATGCCCAGTCGAATTGCAGAGGTCCTAAAAAAGAAGGGCCACCACTGCAAATACTGACTCTTTGCATAAATGTCATGTTATTGTCGATAAAAGCATTTGAAACGTATGAAGTGCTTGTAATTATATTTCAGTACATCACAGAAACAACTGAAACAAAGATCTAAAAACAGTTTAGCAGCAAACTTTGTGAAAACTAATATTTGTGTCATTCTCAGAACTTTTGGCCACGACTGTATATTGTTTCCATGATACTAGTTATGAGATTCAAATCTCCTAAACAAAGTTGGAAATTAGTTGAGAGCACAACATGGACGATTGAAATCCTATTAAAACAACTCAAACAACAGGCATGGGACCAGCCTGGTCAGTGGCAAGCATGATCTGATAAAGCCTTTTGGATAAGAGTTGAAACGTCTTCCCAGACAAATTACCAAGTCCAGTTGCGTTCGATTGAAATTTCCTTGAGATAACCATGACCTGGATGAATGAGAATATTCATAGGCTTCAAACAACAACAATGCAGTAAAAACAAGATACCTTCTGCGTCCTGATATCTGTTTAGCTGTCTTCTGTTTTCGGAGAAAGCAAACAAAACAACGGCTTTCCTGCATGTCACTATAGGCGTCTCTCCACTAATACCTTTTGCCAAGCCGGTACTTCGGTAACGCGACTCGACACGGCTCGACTCGTCAAGTGTTGCTTCACAGTTGCAACAAACCAGAGCGTCTGACATGAACGGGTCCGTCATATGGTGGGCGGCCCCAGAGTACGTAGTGGGAAGTAAACAAAGGCTTGGAGAGGATGAAGAATAATGCCGACCTCACTAGCGATCCTGAGCTTTTTGCTCAGTTCGTGGATTTCTGTAGACGCACGTTGAAGAGAAAGCCTCTCTTATCTAAGAATACAGACCCCTGAAAAGGCTGCAAGGAAAAACACGGTGGAGTAGTACAAACGAGTGTGAGAAGCTCTACAGGAGAATGATGCGATTCACTAAAGCCCAGCGTAAAAACCTATGTTAACAAGTTAGCTTTATTAATAAGTATTGTGTGTGTGCGTGTTTCAGATGACTGCTCTGTGAAGTTGTCGCAGCCGACCGTCGGTTTGGTTGTTTAACTGGGTCTTGCAGTGATGAGACGTTCTTCTGGGTTTCACCGAAGCTCAGTGGCTGCAGAACTTCAGTATGTGGGAACAAATTCATCTACATGTGCAGCAAACTACATGTCCAGCGCTGGAGCGACGCAGCTTTTTGCCTATGTGTCCCCTTAAAGAAAGGAGTTGCCATATACATGCTACAAATTCTTTGAATTACAAACCACAACTGTATGTTTTGTAATAAAGCTGTGTGCTTTGAAAATGTTTTCAGATTTTTTTTAAATCAGCACCACTACAATGTGTTTTACAGATATCCCATCTTTGAGTAGGCTTAGGCTTTTCAACAGCTTTCAAATGTATGCAGTTTACTTATTTAGCAGTGAAAGACTTTTTTACTTTTAACATGCAGAGCAAATGTTGTGTTGTATTATTTCTACATATGTTTTAAACATCTATTATTCAGAGGTAAAAGTCTGTTTGTCTATTATGCATGGTTGTAAAACATATCCTTGACCAGTATTTAACTGGGACAAGCTTTTAAGTCATAAAACTCTTGGGTAAGTTTTATTGCAGGCTGCAAAACTAGGATGTTTATAGATTAGGATTTATTCCAGGCCATAAAACTGGGAGAAAAGTTTGGGAGGACCAGAACCATAAAACCATAATTCTCAGAATGAACTTTTGACCAGGGACAGGGACACAACTCATCTTATGACTGCATAATTCTCTGACAGCCAATCATGGTTAAGACACTGTTTGGAAATGTTCTGATTGGAGCAGATTCGAGGGAGAGGGAACGCCTAGAGTCCTGGCGAGGCCTGGTGTTTATAAAAGTTATGACACGAAAACCATTCTTCGTCAGAAATCTTGTCTGGCCCAGAGAAACTAGGGCATCTTTCTCTGTAAACTGCAATTTGTTAATCTGTTCAAAATAAATGTTAAGAACTGGAAATTGGCTCCATTTTGTCTCTGCTTGAACATGCACTGAATTAATTTTGATAAATATTTTAGAACAAATGGTGACCTCGACCTTGTGCAGAGTTTTGGACCAGGATCCAGTTATTTTTTAAGTTAATTAACGGACATGTATTTGCTCTATTGACAATTTGCGCTGAGTTGCGTAGTTTTTAATTCTGTTGATTGGTTAATCTAACGTTGGGTAAGGTTGTCATGCAAGTTAAATATTTTTTTTTGTTTTGAGCAGATTAACTGTTGCGGGCCCGTGGTGTTGAAGCTGCTCATCTGTCTGTCTCTCTGTTCTGCGCATGACTGCGACCTGCTTTGCGCTCCGCAGAGAAAAACCGGTACCTGCTGGGAGATGGAGTTTGTTACTCTGCAGGACAATGGAGCAGCTGGACCGGATGGAAGGTCCCTTCAACGAATGAAATCGGAGCCAAAGTGCGGATCGGGGCTTGAGAATTGGCAATCTCAATTACGAAAGGACACTTTCGTAAGATTCTTCGAGGCTGGCAAACGAAAAAAGATTACAGAAGAGCCTGGGGAGCCCTCTGTTAAATCTGGACGGATTACCTTGTTGAAGCCGGCGTATCCCCAAACGCGCGACTGAGCCAAGCAAATTGGGTATTGAGTGATGGTCCGACTTTTGGTGTGGTCCAATTGAGGTTAGTGTTGTTGGTGTTAGTTTTTAATAATATTATAAAAGTACTGTGTTTGGTGTTTTGATGTGACGAGCTGCGCATGTCTGTATATGTGTGTGTGTGATGGTTTTTTATGCAGGCGCTTTGCGAGACGTGCTGGAGATGTTGCGTTTGTGTTGAAATGTTATAGTATAAATAATGAACTCGAGTATAATAAATAAATTAAAATAGATAAATAAATATCTAACTAAATATGATGGATAACTGTAATTAAAAATCTATGAGAATTAGTTGTGAACATTTACAACAGGCCATCAGAGCGGACGCCCAAAGCTAGGTGGATGGCGGAGCTAATTCTGTGTGATTTTCTGCTTAATAGCACGGCTAACATACGACAGCTTTGACTATATGTTTTGATAAATAAATTAGTGGTAATAGGCGGTTTTCTGCCATCTCTTCGAGTCTTTTGAGTGGTTTTCTGGAGGCCGGCGCCGGGAAATTTCTCAAAGCGGACTACGGAACTTGTAACAGATTGGTCTAAACCTCCGCGATAAAATAATTAATAAGGTCTAAAAGTCACCGCTTATAATGTTGTGTTTTTTGTTAATGGTTTTGGGCTGTAACGGACGTTGTAGAGTTCGGTGTTTTCTGTGCGGAACGGCTGTTAGGAAGCATATGTTTCAGTCCGCGTGGACGAACAGGAGCTTGTTTTTGTTCATGCCGAATTAAAGTTTGGTAAAGTGGTATAAATTGTGCGGATAAAGTCCTGGTATTGCGGTAAGTCATTTTCTAAAGTGTGTGTTGCGATTTACTTGAGTGTTTTCGCCGTACGTTTTGTACTGTTTTAGGTTTCGTTGCACAAAGAGAGTTTACGGTAGCACGTTGCTGCAGGCTGCTGTGCTATGCTAGCGTTTTTGCTGTTGTGTGTCAATGTGTTTTGTGCTTTAATCCTAACTGCATGTTCTGTGTGTTGTAAGCTAAAAGTTGATTTTGGATAGAAAGTGATTACAGACTCCTGCAGCCGATTGCCTTGTTAAGACTTAAACGAATTGGGATTTTGTTACATTTTTCTAATTAATTAGGATGTAAAAAACTGCCTCAAGATAACTGTTCAGATAAATTTTGTTTGCAACTCCTTTTCGGCAATGTTTTAGCACATTTTCTACGAAGGGCAATTTAAGGTGTTTCACATTTAACTGAACTGTTACGGTACGGAGATTATAAGAAGTACATGCTGAATTTGGTTAACTGGTTTTGCCTGAGAAGGCTCAATTGATCGCATGAGGAGAGCATGTACATTTATTGGGATAATTATGCATGTTACAATTAAACGCAAATGACTGCGAACAGTTACTCATGAGTCGATTCTGACTTGGTGAAGTTTTAATTTTTGATTTCATCTTTAAAATTAAAAAGAGGGGAGTGTATAGCAAAAATAAAAGATGCATTTTTTGAATCTTTAATTAGGTGGATTTTTTGCTTTTTTGATTGATCTAAGCAGGATTTATTAAGTTGGTCGAAATAAAGATAAAGCTATGAGCAGTAATTATAAGAATGGAACGAAAAGCAAACGGTGTTAATTGGAAAGCAACAAACTGGTCTAAATTATTTTTTTAAGCACCGTGTTGAATGGTACAGAGAATGAATTCTTTCTGTGATTTAAATAAGTATCATTTATGCTAAAATTATGTTTGGCTTATTTCTGATGGCTCTATAGACTTTAGAAATATAGCTTAGTCTCTGAATAAATGACCTAAAGGAGACTGGTGTTAAAATTATTTACACAATTGAACATTCTTAAGGATTTTCTGGACACTAAATGCTTATTGGATTTATCAAATTTCAACTGGGGCTCAAGGAGTAACCCAGCATATTTCAATTCCGTTACAAATTGAATGTTTTTACCATGCAAAACAATACTTATCATAGTATATTTTCTAAACTAGTGGGATTTGAATGTTTGAGTTTGAAAAAAAGGAAAACATTAAAACACAGAGTCATCTTTAAGGCATCAGTTTGTTTTTAAACAGGCTGGGGATAAATTTGGAATTGGTCTAAGGATTGAAAGTAACAACTAAATTCTTTGGTAGATTTGTTTGTCAGCGGTGATCGAAATGATGGTTTAATTTAGAAGTAAGAAGTAAATTCTAATTCATTTATTCTGATCGTGTAGAAGCAAAATGTGATTGGACCAGCTACATTGAAATAATTTTTACCATATATTTGAATGCACATTTTGTTTTGACAAATAAGAATTGGTTTTAGTTTTAAAAGTTTAAGATTAATCTTTCAGATGTTATTCATTGATTGTTAGCTAGTCTACTTGATGCTGAGAGTAAATTTACAGGTCCTAAAACATTTTAGAACAGTTCTGATCATAGAATAATGGCATAATATATCATTTGATTAGTGGGGACTCTGTAACTGACAATTTATTTAGATTTTTTGATTTTATTTTCTTTATTTTTTCTTATTTTTATTTTTTTCTCTTTCTCTCTCAACCTTTATATATTTGGTTCGACTTGGATTCTGACCCAGGTTTCTGAACTGCGGTCTGCTTATTGATGAGAACTTTGGAAAATGTTAATTTGAGAAGCTGGATTAAAGAAACATGATTCAGTGGTAATTTATTTGACATTTCTAGAAGCTTCAATTCAATTTGGTGTTTATCATCGGAGAAAAAAAAAAAAAGAAGCCTGAGAGGATAATTGGGATACTGAAAAATGCTAGTTTTTGTTTTTATTTTAATGCTACTAGTCTCTGTTTAGAGAAATCTTATCTCTTGAACCTCCTGTATTGAATTTTTTGTTTTTTTGTTCTACTGCTAAGGGGAATTAGACTACTATGTATCCTACAAAAATTTAAGAGGAGTTTTAGTTGCAAAAATCAGTTTGACTATGTTTGATTCACTTCACAGAATCGGACAGATGTTTTTGAAGTATGAAATGTTTTCATTATTTACAATCAGAATATTTGGGCAAGTTAGCACATTTGGGTTTGTTTAAAGAGGAATCATATAAGCAAAAGTTACTTTGAATTTAGATTGGATTGTGTTAAAAAAAAAAAAAAGTACTTTAGGTTTGGCAATTTCTATAGGGAAGCTGTTTTGTCAGTGATTTAAATCTTGGATTTTTCTTTAGAAATATGGATAGAATTTGAAGTATAGCAAACTGAAGACTATTTTTGTAAACTATGTTGTGTTTATCAGTTAGTACTATTCTCTGATTTTGTTTTAAACATTTGATGTTTTTAATTTTGATATTTTTTGTCTGAGCCAGCTTGATAGAGATCCAGTACACTTAAGTGATGGGGAGTTGGAGACTGGATCTTTGCAGATGGTTATTGACTTTATTTTTGTTATTGCAATGTTTTAGTGGTGCTTTAGCAATATCTAACAGAAAAATCCAGCCTTTTTTTTTTATTTAATTTTATTTATCTAAGAACTAAGTGTGTTGATAAAATATTGCGATGGTCAATCTTTATAAATATTTAATTTACACATGAGATGGAAGAGACATTTATCAAATTGACAAAATAGAGAAAGGCATTGCATTGATAAAGTATAGAATATGAATTGGATGAAAAAATGAAGGAAGCATTAATTAAAATAAGCAGGGGAAGAATTAGAACAACAGTTTAATTAGACATATAAGGATTAATTATCATTCCTGTTGGAGAGAGCAAACCTATTAATTAGTATATTTTTACCAGAACTAATACTGCAGAAGTTATAACTGATTAAAATAAAATTAAAATAGAGCCCACATAGGCAGTCTGAGTGGGAAAGATATTTAAATTCAGCATTCGAGGAAGGAGACTAATGAATATGAAAATAAAAAGTTTAAATAAAACTTGATTAGAATAGGCTGAGAGGATCGACTCTCTGTCTGTCTTTTTCTTCCTCTAATTATATATTTTTTTCTCTTTTTCCCATCCCGCAACAGAGACCCCTCAGATAACATTCTTGAGATGTAATTTGTGTTCCTGGGGAGATAAGATGGGTGGGGGTGCGTGGGCTGATGACAGATAGTGCCAGGCGCCCGCCATAACTGCCAAAGAAAGAAAGATCTATACGACCAGCGCAGAAGTTCGTCTCTCTTGTGCTCTGCTCCCACACCGGGGGGCACCAGTGACTGAATATTTTCAGGGGTGAAGCGGAGGACACCCTCAAAGGAGCACGTTTCCTCATGCTGAGCTGAACTTTCAAGGACAATATGTGTGAATCCACTTGGTTGGCGTAAAATGGACTGTTTCTGCTGAAGAAGTGATGATCAAAGACTGCTGATTCAATGTCAATGTTGCTGAACTAACCACAAGAGTTTCTGTTTTTCTGATCGGAGGTGGCCTAGGTTGCTTAAACTCGGAAACACCCGTGCCTTCCCCAGGATTATCTCCAGGTAAAATACCACCATTTACCGGGAACAAAATTTGGAAGGAAAAACTGGGCCTATTATAGCATGGGGTTGCTGGCTGGTGAGAGAGAAAAATTTTTTTCCTTGTTTTTACGTTTCATCCACAGGGATGTACTAAATTTAAGAAAGGATATATTGTAATGGAACAGCTAAATCAAAAGTAAGTCAGAATTTTATTTGATTTCTAACAGAAAGAATGAATCAAAGTGCTTAACGGTTTAAGATAATTAAAAAGTTGAAATGGATAATAGAATAATTGATAACATTTAACAGGAGGCATAGTAAAACAGACATAAGTGTCTTAAACTTGATAAATAAAATAAGTTAATAACAGAATCAATTTGGGTGAACAAGCAAATGGATATGTTAGGTTCATTCCCAACACCGTATCAGCTTAACTGCACAAGAAAGACACAGAGAATTGTTTAAATTATACTTGCAAGGAGAGTGACCCAGAGACTGCTTTCAGTTACAATCTCCAACTCACTCTGAAGCAGTCCTCTCTCGCCAGGGCTTTTTATTCGTTTTAGGATACCCAAGTTACATAAAGTTTGGTCTGCTTGAGGGAATGGAAGAGTGTGTTTTCATCAACCTTGCACACAGTAATCATGGCATGAACAAAGGGAATATTGATTTCTCATTAAAGAACACACTATGGGTTGCAGCCCGTCCCACAATGCTCCTCAATCTTCGATTGAGTTATTTGCTGACACATGTTAAGTAGAGCTTCACACTGTCATGAGGAAAACAGCTGCACGTTGCTTCATCCTGCACACAAGAGCAATTTAACACAGCACTTCTAATAATGGACAGTTAAAGGGTGAATAAAATATTTACAAGATAACTCCAACATTTCCCTCCTGTTTATCCACCTTTAACTCTCATAATCATTCATTAACCACTTCTTGTTGGGATTTTCGGTCATGAATTCATTCTTAGTCAGGTCAGTGGTACACTCAGAGGGTTGATTAATTTTCTTCAAAAAGTTTAACCAGACAAGTAGAAGACTCAGCTTTTGCAGGGATTGTATCTTCGTACCCTACATCTGCTAAGCCAGCGTCATCATACTCATCTGTATTTTCATACTCATCATCGTTTTGCGACTGATCATCTTCGTCGTCACTCTGCGGTTGGTCATATTCCATATCTACTTCTTCAGTGTTGAGGAGAGCATACATTTCCTGCTTCATAAGAGCAACTGCAGTGGTTATACAATGGGTGATCAAGCCTCTTATACAAGGAATACAACAACATCCACACAAGGTCAGCAGAGCAGTAAAAACAGCAATTGACATAAGGACTGACATAACCAATCCTTTGTATTTGCCTAATAATTTGTCCAAGCCATTCCACATGCTTGTGTCAACTCCAGAATGTTCCTTCATTTTACCGTTGAGGGAGCGGAGCCCTTCCAGGGCTCTTGTAAGGCTTCCATCAGCTGCTGTGTTATTTGGTATAAAAGTGCAGCACTGAGAGCCGAAAACACACTCCTCCTGTTTCTGCAAGCAACATGTCTACTGCAATACGGTTCTGGAAGGCCATTAAAGAGGTAGCTGACAATTGTTCGTGGATGGCTTTAAACCCTTCTTCAGTTTTATTACCTAATCTCTGGATGTTGTAATGGATGTAGTTTATTCTATCCACGTTCTTATTTATCCCATAGCAATATTATGATTACAACAGCTGCTCCTATCGCTCCCACTCCTAACACGAGTTTTTTATTGAAACTAGTCAACACCATTATGCAGATCTAGATCCTTCCTACAGGTGTTAAGAGATGTGGACAATCTTCACCGATGTTGAGACGGTTGTATACTAAAAATGCAACCCCCTTTGTAGTCGGCCTTTTCTCTTACACCCAATTGAAGAATCAGGATGCTACTTTAGGTGTTAGGTCGGCAAGATTTAGCTTAGTCAGTTCTAATAATTTGTTTACAATGTGTGAGATGTATCCAGGTATTTCTTTCTGCTATCTTAAGTGCAGTGCCAGTAGTCAACAGCACCTGGTAAGGTCCTTCCCACTTGGGTGAATGCCAGTGTTTCTTCTTAATACTTTTTATCAGGACCCAGTCTCCAGGTTTAACTAGTTGTTCCTGTGAAGACACAGAAATTGAATCATGTTCAGTTTGTTCTGGCTTCTGCTGCTGTTGTTCTAACATTTTCCTCATGTAATCAGCTAAAGTACTTTCATCATCCGTTTCCCATTCATTTTGGAAATAAGGCAGCCTGTATGGTCGTCCAAATATCATTTCGTACGGGGTTAGCCCATTTGAACTTGTGATATTTATATAGAGTTTCCACCAGTCCCGCACTTTGGGGATGGTATGCACAATGATTTTTTAGATCTATATGAAATGCTTGTCCTATTTTGTTTATCACTTGGTTTACAAAATGCGTTCCATTATCACTGTAGATTTTCTCTGGTATTCCATATCTTGGAATAATATCTTTACATAATGCTTTGGCAACTGTTAATGCATCTGGGCTCTTTGTTGGAAACAGTTCTATCCATTTAGAAAAGGAGTCTATTATTACCAAACAAAATCTTTTACCTTCACTTGGGTTTAATTCTATAAAATCCATATGTAAATGTTGAAACGGGAAATGAGGTTTTGGAAATTGTCCTCGTTTTGGTCGTAGGTTACCTTGCGCATTGTGTTTTGCACAAATCAGACATGTCCTACAAAAATTTTTTGAATAAGAATTAAAGCCATAGGTTGTATATTTCTGCTGTATAATGCTTATCATCCCTCCTGTTGAGACATGGGTCTTCCCATGACTCAATATAGTAGCCCATTTATATAGATTTTTTGGTAATATCGGTTTTTGTTCTGGTCATACATAGATTCCATTCTGAAGTGTAGCCCTTTTTGTTTTCCAAAGTTTTTTGTTCACTTTCTGGTGCTTGTTGCTGCATTTCCTGTAATACAGGGTCTTGTAGGACATTATCTTGAGACAGAAGTGTTATCTGTATTTTTCCTGTTATCGCCGCTTCTTTTGCAATTTTGTAACTTGCTTTAATAGTTCTTCTTCTTCCTTAGTAAAAAATATTGATCATGTTCTTTTACTTGTCATGTGCACACTAGCTTGGACTGAAGTTGTCCAAAACAATGCCTTTTTGTGTAGTCCAGTCGATTTACTATACCAAGTGGTTGTAGTAGTCTGTTCCCAGTCTCTGGCTCCCTCCCCTCTTTCAACAAGTCTCCCCGAGTCTTTCCACTCTTTCTTTGCGCTTTTACACAGAGAAATATGTGGTTTCCACATCTGGTGGAACAAATATTTTATCTTATCAGGCAGAGCCACTGCAGCAGCAGCGCTCGATGCATCATCATAGTAGAGGTGGGTTACCGTCACAGTAGTTGGCGTAACTTTATCTAGTGCAGCTTTGTACTTTTCATCTGGGCCATTGGTATAGTACATGGTTACGTGTAGATCATCAGGAGACATTTTGTCTTCAACTTTTTTAGTGGCTTTAATACCTTCCTCTAGGAGGTGAGAACCGGTTTTTGTTGGTGATTTATTTGGAACATCCAATGTATAATAATACTTAGGTGGTCCTACCCCTTGTAAAACAAAGTTCTCTTCTGGCTTCATGCGGGTTACGCACAGCCCACTGTCAGTAGGCATCAATGCTAGTGACAGGGCAATCAGACCATCTCTGCCAAGTAAATTTACCGGACATTCTGGCATTAAGAGTACGGTTATTTGGCAGGATTTCCCCAGAGGATCTCGTATCCAAATGGGATCAGTTTCAGCCACTCTTTTTACCATTCCTTGGGCAGCTTGGACTCTTACACTTTTATGTCCAGCTGTTACATATTTAATGGGGTCTCGTAATGTTGTACGACATGCACCAGAGTCACATAGGAACGTAACAGGCGTTCCCTGCACTAGTAGAATTATTTCTGGTCTAATTTTCTCTTCAAAGAAGATTTCTTCTAAATTTAAAAGTTCACTATTTTCTGTTTCTTCCACTTCCTCATCAAATTTTACTACTTCTTCTTGTCTTAATTTATCTAGTCACACATTTTGATGAGGTGGTGGAGGGTTACTTCTGCAATCTCTAGCCATGTGGCCCTCCTTACCACACGACCAGCAAGCTCTAGGGTTATCATTAAATCTTGGCCCAAAACCACGACCTCGGCCCCTTCCTTGGGCTCCTCCACGGCCTCTACCTCGGCTTCGGCCTGCAATCTTCATCCACACTGCCGTCTGTACAAAACCTTCTTTAGCCATCTTTTTCTCGTTGTTATTACATTTTGTTTTTATTTTTCCTTGTAATTCTGCTAGTTTTGTTGTGGACAATTGTCCTTTGAATTCATACTTTTTTATCCAATAACATAACAGTTTTACTGCCCCGGGGTCTTCTTTTTCCACTACTTTGTAATCCTTACATTGAAGTTCTTCTAATAGCTTATCCCTTTTTTTACTTTGTCCCTTCCCCATTTTTAAATATTTATTCTTTTCGTTTTGTTGTTTATATGTGTTTCTGGACCAGTGGTTGGGTAATACCTAGAGTATTCTAAACACTGGTTTCTTATTTAGACGAGACGATGATTAATTTCTGCTTTGTGGTAAAGTTCACTTCAACCTTCACAGGTGGAACTTTCTTGTCTACATACATCTACAAAGGATCATCGTTATTCCCGTCTAGATTTAGTATGGAAAATAATTACCTAATGGTTTTTATTTTCCCATTCACACATTTTTCACTTTCACACTTTTATTCCTAAAAACAGAGGACTCCGCCGTCCTACACAGAATTTAACTAGTTTTAGCAGAACTAGAGGAGCCTGTCCTCCTGCGGATTTTAACTGTTTGTCTTTTACCTAATAGTGCCTAGGATTGTTAGGATTTTATTCTTTATCTTTCCTAAAAACAGAGGACTCCGCCGTCCTTCACAGAATTTAACTAGTTTTAGCAAAACTAGGGGAGCCTGTCCTCCTGCGGATTTTAACTGTTTGTCTTTTAAAACCTTTTATTCAGTCATTCCTTTTTTGACAAAAATTATACTCACAATTCTCCGCGTCCTTTGGCTTTCCCTTCAACCTTCGGATCCCAGTCCGTGAGGAAGGAATCAGTCCGGTAAAACGGTATTATGCTGTGGCCACAGTCTTGCCTGGATCTTACTCACCCACTGGGATCGTCAGGCGTTTGGGAATCCGGCTCGAAGGACCATGTAATGTTAGGTTCATTCCCAACACCGTATCAGCTTAACTGCACAAGAAAGACACAGAGAATTGTTTAAATTATACTTGCAAGGAGAGTGACCCAGAGACTGCTTTCAGTTACAATCTCCAACTCACTCTGAAGCAGTCTCTGCTCTCCAGGCTTTTATTCGTTTAGGATACCCTAGTTACATAAAGGTTTGTCTGCTGAGGGAAGGGTAAAGGTGTTTTCAGCCAAACCTTGCACACAGTAATCATAGCATGAACAAAGGGAATATTGATTTCTCGTTAAAGAACACACTATGGTTG
Source organism: Apricaphanius iberus (assembly GCA_028564705.1). Taxonomy (NCBI): domain Eukaryota; kingdom Metazoa; phylum Chordata; class Actinopteri; order Cyprinodontiformes; family Aphaniidae; genus Apricaphanius; species Apricaphanius iberus. The sequence goes on along the minus strand of JAPXFQ010002486.1, from coordinate 137,601 downwards.
CAGCCGTCCCCACAATGCTCTCAATCTTCCTGATTGAGTTATTTGCTGACACATGTTAAGTAGAGCTTCACACTGTCATGAGGAAAACAGCTGCACGTTGCTTCATCCTGCACACAAGAGCAATTTAACACAGCACTTCTAATAATGGACAGTTAAAGGGTGAATAAAATATTTACAAGATAACTCCAACAGGATAGTAATCAGTTGAACTGTAGACAAAAAGTAAACTTTTGAGCCTGCTCTTGCTTTTAAATCCATCAATGAGGGAGGTGTTTTGGTTTAGTTTTCAGGAATAACAACGGTGTTGCACCAAAATAAGATGGATTTGCTCTTTCCCCAGGGATTACTTTTTAATTAGATGGGTGAAATAATTTCTCAGCACAATACAGTTGGATTAGATTGAAAAGGAGTGATCACAAGACCGGATCAAAAAAAACTGTCATTTTTAGATGTTTACAAGCTTATGCCCCCAGGATTCACAGCACGTGAGGAGCACACAGTCTCCCCTGGTCACATCTGACCTACAGCTGCTGAAGGGGTCCAAGGTACAGCTCCAGGTCGAAGGCGTGAGGAGTCCAAGTGGTTCAGCCAGTTCCAGATGACAACTGGGAACACACACAAAGTGCAGCTCCACGGCAACGACGAACCTGGTCGAGGATCAGCAGGAATCTACCTAAAGAGGGTCAAGAAGGTTTTGACCAAGCTGAATCGGAAGCTGAAGCCACAGGCGGCGGGGCCTAACTCACCCAGAAGGTTGTTTGGGTGGTGATATTAATCATCCAGTGTGATCTATGTGCCATATGAGGGAGATGGGCAAATTGAAATTGCCATCTCAAAGAGGGATCTACAGAAGAGGATCACAACTCATCAATCAGCTTCACAGCAGGTTTTGACCACCCCACATCGGTGGGGTAAGCTATTGGAAGAGGGACCAGCTGTGTATTTGTGTATATTGGGGGAAATGCTCAATTAATGAAGTAATTGGCATTTCAGAGAGTGGTTATCTGCATATATGGGAGTAAAACTGGAACACTGATCAGCTCTGTACAGCTGCCAGGTGCCACCATTGGGGGGTTAACCACGAGAGAGAAGAAAGAAGAACAGAAGAAAAAAATATATAAAAGACTGAATAGACTTTTTAATAATTTTTTGCATTTTACAGGTTGTTTAACTATTTTTTATTCACAAGTGCAGATTGTTAAAAGCCTAAGAGGGCTTCTTAAAGGTTTCTTAATACCTTCTATTTCACAGGTTTCTTAACACTTTAAGTTTGATCCGTTTCAGAACAGATAGTAAGAGTGTATATGTTAATGTATTTTTTCTAGGCCTCCTCCACAGTATTCACATACATTAAAGCTAGACTTAGTTAACTTTTCACATGTAAGACATTCTTATACATTTTTGGGTTTTGAATTAGTTTTTGGGAATTGTTAAAATAATATTTTTTGTATAATGCCAAAAGAGGGTGAATTTATAATTAACAGATTGACATTTTTGAGTAATGGGAGTTAAGGTTAAAAAAGGTATTTCAACAGGTTGTGTTTTGAATTTTAATCTGGAAGTCTTGTTGTGGTATCATATGAAAGACTTCATGTTTTAAACTGATAAAATTTCTTGGGTTTGAATTTTTTGCCTTCTCAAATGTTTTTAGATCTTAAGTTTTTAAACACTAACCCTGAAGGAGAGTACAGAGAAGATATCAATCTATTTTCAAAAAAAAAAATTGAAAGAGGGAGTTGTTGTATTATTTCTACATATGTTTTAAACATCTATTATTCAGAGGTAAAAGTCTGTTTGTCTATTATGCATGGTTGTAAAACATACCCTTGACCAGTATTTAACTGGGACAAGCTTTTAAGTCATAAAACTCTTGGGTAAGTTTTATTGCAGGCTGTAAAACTAGGATGTTTATAGATTAGGATTTATTCCAGGCCATAAAACTGGGAGAAAAGTTTGGGAGGACCAGAACCATAAAACCATAATTCTCAGAATGAACTTTTGACCAGGGACAGGGACACAACTCATCTTATGACTGCATAATTCTCTGACAGCCAATCATGGTTAAGACACTGTTTGGAAATGTTCTGATTGGAGCAGATTCGAGGGAGAGGGAACGCCTAGAGTCCTGGCGAGGCCTGGTGTCTATAAAAGTTATGACACGAAAATCATTCAATTGTCAGAAATCTTGTCTGGCCCAGAGAAACTAGGGCATCTTTCTCTGTAAACTGCAATTTGTTAATCTGTTCAAAATAAATGTTAAGAACTGGAAATTGGCTCCATTTTGTCTCTGCTTGAACATGCACTGAATTAATTCTGATAAATATTTAATTCAACAGTTGCTATCAGATTTTTAAAATGTTGCTGAACCTTGATGCAGGATATAATATTGTAAAATGATTCCACCAACCAGCGTGTAATGAAACTGCAAATGATAGTATAAGCGTATAGCTTTAACATTTTTATAGGACAGGTATAGAAAAAGTTCAGAAAAAAAAATCCAGCTGCACATGTCTGTGTAGTCTGCAGCATCCCAGGAAGGTTTGATTGAAGACAGATTGAAGGCATCGCGTCATCTCCATCCTCAGTAAGCCGGTTTCTTGCTTCTGCTCCATCAGAAGAAGGTGTTGATCCCGCTGCAACGGATCGCAGATATTTCTTTAAAGTGTTATGCTTACAGTGCATTTAAAACATACACTAAGAATTAAAATTAAGGAATAGAAATGTCTCACTGTGCTGCAGAAAACATAAGTAAGTATTCATATTTACAAAAAAAAAAAAAACGGCATCAGAACTAATTTGGATAACTGATAACAAAAAGAACTGTCATACTGAAGATAATATGCAGCTGAATAGGTTAATAGTATGAATAAAATATACAAGCGGCATGAAATATGCTTCTTACGGAGAGTACGAGTTCAGGACTTTGGCATTCTCAGTTTCTCTGCTTAAGCCTGCAGGTGAGAGCCATCAGCTATGAACCACGATCAACTCCGACTCTCCTTGATAACCCTCTCACAGCGAGCAGCTCCATCCAGCTCATATTGAATCTTCTCTTCGCCAACAAGCTCAGAAATGCTGAAACTCCGTTTGGATCACAGCACTGGTTTTTAACATTGTCATTGTTCTTCAGCAAACACTAAACACATCCACTCGCCGTAGTGAGGTTTCAAAATGGTCGGTTTGTTGTTAAAAGAAGCTATCAAGTTACTCTGCAGTGACTCCGCCCCCCAGCCAATCATTGACCGACAGCCGTCTGATGTCGCTTTTCAGGACCAGTTCAGCACGGATGGAATCACAGCTGAGGTGGTAAGACAAATAGTATCGGCCCAGAGCGGCGCAGCCAGACTTCTGCTGGTGGAGAGTAAATGGTGTTGCAGCTGAGTCGATCCGAGCCGAGTCAAATCGTACCGGTGGAGAGATGCCTTATGTTGAAATCCCGACTTCTCCAACTTTCTTAAATGGAACACTTACAGCACAGGTTTGACGTCATTCCCTGTTCCCACTTCCGACGTAAATAGAATGCAATATAATACCGTAACGCATACCAGCCACTCAGGAAGACAGGGCATAATAATGTGCACAAAGCACAGCCCGAGTGTAGGAGAAGTGAGCTGGATCAAACAATTTTTTGGATGTATTGATTTGCTGTATTTTTGTTTAAAATATGTTTCAATCAAGTTCTGTGTGTATATATATATATATATATATATATATATATATATATATATATATATATATATATATATATATATATATATATTCAGTAATATTTTTACTAGTGAGGTTTTTTTATTATTAACTCATGCTTTTCTTTATCTTGTATAAACTTGTAATGAGGTGTTAGCTGATCGCATGGTCTCTTTTGTTGACCAAGGCAGTCCTACTATACAAATATGTAATCAAGTTATGACATGATGACCCACAGATAAAATAAATAAACAAATATATAAATAAATCTTAGTTGTGCTGTCAGAGCCCACATTTGCCATTTCCATTCTCCAAGGCCTTAAAGTGCATATTATGACTATTTTTCCATTATTTAAAGTAGGTGTATAAGTTCAACAAAACATTTTTTCTGAAGTTTATTGCTAGAAATAGCTTGTAGGAAACAATTGTTACCAACCTCTATTACCCTCTGTTTCAGCCCCTTTCAGATTGTGCTGTTTTCTGCTGCTCATTACATATTATATGAGCTGTAAAGGAGTTATTTTAATATTTTCTATTTTATTAGAGGGTTATTTATTTTAATACATTGTTTTGTCACGCAGCATGCTGGGTTTAAAGAAAGTAAGGCTTTGCTTAAAATGAAGCCTGTAGGCTTGTTTCATGAGTGATAGCTGTGTGTAGAGAGGGTGTGAGGTGTTCAGAAGATGAAAACAGACCATTGTATGAAGAGGGTCCGTGTAGGGGTAATACATTTGCAAAATACGGGTGATGTTTGGTGAAGGAAGTTCCTAACTGTGAAGGCAGATGTCTGGGGGATTAGTTAAAAGCATTTTTCAACAATGTTTATGGTGTAGCAGATATGTAGTGTCCTCCTTAAACCTTTTTTGTTAACTTTTGAAAGGTGATAAAATCCTTATCTCAAAGGGTCTGTATGTCATTACATTTTGGTTGGAGTAAAAGACCTCCCATTATTTTAATATATCATGAATGCATAATTTGTGCAGGACAAATGAAACTGTGAATTTTATGAACACATCATGTATGGTAATGTTGATGATTAGTTGAATGTGAAACAAAAGCCCAGATATTGTAAACACGTTGAAAGCTACAAAAACATTGTTTTCAAAGAAGGAAACTATCAGACTACACAGAGCTGACACAGGGTGAACTATCACTCTGCAAACTGAATATTTGATCTGTTTTAATAAACTTAGAGAACTGGATTCCTCTCCTGTCATCTTGGATGAAGTAACACACATGGAACTATAGAACTGGGTTTTAAGCAAGGTATTTAGTTCCAACAGCTGCTGTTAACTTGGCCTCGCCCAAAGCAAATGGCTGCAGTAGTTCAACCATACAAAAAAAAAGAAAAGAAGTTCAGCCATACATATTTGAACCAGAATCTGATCAGAGAATTCAGCAGGATACTTCTGAATGGTTATTGAAAAAAAATGACTTTAAGTTAAAAGAACATATTTAACTGCGTACCTTCTTCCAAAAAAGGTCCGATCTCTTCCTTAGACTCTGACTCTGAGGTCTTCCAGCTTGATCTAGCTGATTCCAGCTCACTGGAGCCCACTGATTGAGCTCCGGCGGCGGCGCCACGTCTGTTGTCTTCTGCCCTGAGTGTAAGGTTGCTTCTGTTGGCAGCATGTCTCCTGTCTTCTCCCCAGAGTTTCTTTAGCTCAGTCTGGCGGTACGTCTCCCGTCTTCTCCCCGGAGTTTGAGTAGCTTCTTTCAGTGGTAAGTCTCCCGCCTTCTCCCTGGAGTTTGAGTAGTTTCGTATGCGTGTATATGCACCTGAGACAAACAATAACACCCCAAATCCCATGAATTTTTTTTAGTTTTTTTCATATGTGCCCTTTAAGTGATGATCCAAGGCTTTAATGGCCATATAAAACTGTAGGGTGACGTCAGGTAAAAAATAAACTTACTTAAAAATAAACAATTGATTTGATAGCTCATTAGCTGCTGTGGTGTATGGGGCGATGCTTCAAATCCAGTTTTGTGGAAAGATCTGAGCGGAAAGGGGTCTGGCAGACCCTTCTTGCTTAAAATTGATAAGGCTGATATTAAAGGTAAAGGTACAAATTCAATCTTCAAAAATGTGTTAATGATAAAGTGTAAATGATTTTTCAATGCGGGGTTGCAATGCTGCTTAAGCAGTCTCCATTTGAACTTTTTTCAATGTTTGCTACCGGTTATGAGGCGCAAACACAGCTTCAGGAGTGCTGCTTAGAGAAGCAGCTGCAAAAATGTCAAAAACTAGAAAGATATTACCCAAAAAGTGATCCCCAAATTCCTATTGAGGGAAAGAGAAGATAATGTGAATATCTATACAGAATGTAGAGCAAGATAAATGAAACAGGGCCTTTGGGGATGCTAGGTATTATTAAACAGTCTACAACATAGAGGGAGAAGCTAGAGGTCAAACTCCAGAAGAACAATGTAGGTTTGGAGGTCAGGATGTGGTGAGCTCCACTAGAGAACCAGAGGGGACTGAACACTCATTGTTTCTTTTCACTTGGTACGCCACTGAGTTTCAGTACAATTCAGACACCTGTCAGCTACAGATATTTCAGATCTTTCTGAAGATGCCAGTTGTATCAAAGGTCAACAAAACGCATAATACAAAGAACATGTGTCATGGTGTGGGAACAACCATTTTATCTTGACTGTGAACATTAATAGATTTTAGGAGAAGCAGAGTTATATCAGACAATATTTCCATGATGGCATAATGAGTAGCAGAGTTTTGGAGAATTAATACCTTTGTTTATATGTGGACAACAGATTTGGATGGAGACACAGCAAAGATCCTGCGAAATAGACTTCACTTTAAAGTGTCATGCTTAAGTACTTTATTTTTTGCTGATCATTAAGTCTTAAGTAAGTCTGTATATTACGTCCGCTGATGCTGAACCGCCCCTCTTCCTGTAAGAGCATGTTCTGGAGATACAGATCTCTGGCCAGTGTGGTTCAAAACAGTGAAATCAGACTAATGAAATATTAACCTTACATTCTTTCACACTGACTTGATTTAAAAGCCACACATGACTACAAATTGTATGAAGATTAGTAGGTATAGTGGGCTGCGCTAATCCTGCCTCCCAGAAAAAGGAAAAGGAGAGTTGTTGCAGTGCTTCTCATCCATTCAAACTTAGATAGGTTGAATGATCAACAATTTTGGAATGTGTGATGGCTTTATTTAAACGTAATACTGAGACATATTTTAACTTGTAACTAATTATGTAAAAATATTAAACATTAGATTAGATATTGAAGGTTGTTAAAACTGTATTGTTAGCACAAGGTGAATAACGGGATTTATTCTACATCCATGCTACAGTGAGCAAATTCTTTGCCCTAGTGAAGAGGTGAGCATTTCTTCTGGAAGAAGCTGTCTTCTCTTTGGCCCCTAAAACATGACAAAAAGTTTAATTAGCAAAAATCTAAAGTCCTGCCCGTAGCAGTATCTTTATGACTCATGAAATAAAGATTCAAAACGCAGTAAATACTCTTTACTTTGTAATATAAAATTGGAAGAAGTAGTTGGTTTGGACATAGGTTTATCTAACTTCAGTTGATTTTAGTTTATTAGAATAGAATAATCCTTTAATTGTCCCACAAGGGGAAATTTGGTTGTAACAGCATCAAAAACATGTACAAACAGAGCATGACACAGAACAGAACACACAATTTTTACAGAAGAGAAATATTTACATCACATACTATAGTTACAAAAGCAGGGTACTGTGTAGTTAATCTAAAAATATTTAGAATTTAAAATAGTAAGGATTGTGCGTTGAGCAGCGCAAGGAAAAAGTAGGTGTGCAATTTTTCAATAAGTTATTATATAAAGTCTCTTAAAAAGGAATGTGCAAGTTATAACAGTGTTCTTGTTTAGTGCAACTTAACAGTGCTGATGTAAGCATCTATGTTTGTTGGGAACAGTTTCGATTGTGGAGTCTGACAGCTGCAGGGCGGAAGGACCTGCGGAAACGCTGCTTCATGCATCTAGGATGCAGCAGTCTGTCACTGAAGGAGCTCTGCAGTTCAGCAACATTTCCATGAATGGGGTGGGAGACTCCGTCCAGCAGAGATGTTATTTTGGCCAGTCATTCTGTCTCCCACCACCTGCACTGGATCCGAGGGGCATCCTTGGACAGAGCTGGCCTTCCTAATGATTCTATCCAATCTGTTCCTCCGGATGTTATTTGATCTGGGCGTCTGCATGTTTCAACATTAGCAGAGCTCATGCTTACGTTATTAAATCTGATTCCTGACAAAACAAAGAGAATGTACTTACGTCTGTAACCTCATGTTACTCTGTAACAGAGATTTACCGGATCGAGTGTGCCTAAGCGTTGCTATGGTAACCAGTGGCGTAGCCAGAGATAACTTAATGGTCGGACCATGGGGAAATTGGTCAGGCCAAACCAATAAACCAGAAAGTTACACAGACCATTGATTGCGTAATCTTACAGCCGATGTTATAGCAATGCTCCCAGATAAAGCCACTGTTCACTGTTCAATGTTTTTCAGTAGTTTTGCTTTTTCAATATGTTTGTTGGTACAATGTAGCCTAGCTTAGTTGCACACTTTTTCATTCACAATTCAACAGAAAACTCAAAGTCTAACGAGCTACTCGTCGGCAATCCAGCCAAGCAGCGAGCGTAAATTTCTTCCTATACTGATGCTGAATTCCAGCTCTCAAGGCACGTAGCAGGGTTACGTCAGCGTTGTACACAATGCCGGCGCACCATATGCATACAGAAACAATAAAATCAACCATTTAAAAATAGTTTAACGTGATTAAAAAACATGGTGAGCAAAAATGAACGAAGCTAGCCTTAGGTTCCTTCTGCAGTGAAATCAGGATTCTGGTATAACATCAACATTGTAACAACACCCCGAATGTTCGAATCAAACCATAGTCTACAAGCAAAATTGACCAAGACAAAGCCACAGCGGGCAAAATATATAAAACATAACTTACCTTTAGAAGATGTCTATGAAACGTTTAACTTCGCCCGACATGGTCATCACAATTAGCCAAACTCCAACAGTGTTGTGTTTACCCCTCAAGGTCGACAGCGTCTGTCCATCGATACTAGGATTTTTCCTGCGTTGAAATTTGCATGGCGGCCACCTCCAGCTAATTTCATGCCATCCCAGCCTGATATCAATCTGCCGCCAGCTATATGGATGTTATTTTAAGTGCAGATGCAGCGTTGCGCCACAATGGGAGCGCTGTGTCAGCAGCGGTGGTCCGGGAGAAGCGCACAAAAAGAAGATAAAATTGTTTTCCATAGAGTGTAATAATTGGGTTTCCCGCTAGTTGGTGGTGTCGGTGTCATGATTTTCAACCGGCTCTTTAGCCAGGTAAATGTTTTGTTTTTTGCATCCAAGCATTTCATGTTTTTAGAATAAATTAGTTAAATTAAATCAAATCTCTGGTTTCTTTTATTCTGAGTGTGTGTGTGTGTGTGTGTGTGTGTGTGAATTATTGCAAAGACTTCATTTCCTTCAGATAAGGTATTTTGGTAAAATCAATAGTAATTAGTTATAAACCGTTGCTTAATAACTTCCTATTAATTATATATATATATATATAAGTTTTTGCTGCTCCAAAAATTTTCTGCAATGTTGCAGGTACCGTTTAAAGTGACAGTGTGTAGTTTTTGCAGTACATCTTTGAAAATAGCCATTAAAATATTATGTAATAATAATTATGAAAGACACATTAATTGCAAAATATTGGCAATATTGTAAAATATGACATAAAAAATTTGTTTTAAAATACATAGGCGTGGGTCCTCTTTCATGGGGAAAAACATATTAGACGCGATCTTTACTTCTACAACAGCCCGGACGGACAAAGCGCACGGAACAAGCCCACTATTAAAATATTGATTTCCCCTCAAAATGCAAAAAAGTTTCGCCATAAATACATTTTTACCTTTTCGCTAGTTCCAAGCCATGAAAGAGAGACTGATGTGCTCGTCATGTTGCTGCAAATAGATAATTCTCAGGAAATTGAGCGTTTGAAAACAGCACTAGTTGGACCTCCGTTGTGGAGTTTCTTACTTGAAGACACAATTTGAGAATTGCAGCAGCTGTTTTGAAACAGGAAGAAAGATAGTTTAGGCTAAGACCCCTATAAAAGTGGGGTGTCTGTAAATAATTTTGGGTAAGAAGCAGCGTGGGGGAGTATGTGATTCTTTGGCACACAATGAATGTTTATGTACTGGGGGTGACCATGTCATGTGATTCTTTTTCTCTTTGTGTTCAATAAAAAGAGATGAGCCCTGTTAAGTTAGCACACATTTGGTGAGTCCGTCCTACAGGTGCGTCTCATAACAAACACATCTGGTTGTTTCTGTGTATTTTCTGCTTTGTTTCTAGAATAGATATCATTCTTTCAACCCTGCTGAGGACCGCTGGATCCTCAACCCTGAACAGAGCTAATTGACAGATTTGGAGTTAATCCACAATAGAGGAACACTTTAATATAGAATTTACACTAGAATTTAGTCTAAGGATATTCAATCAATAATTCATAAATTATTAATTTAATTATCTCTTTAAATTATTAAAGAGGCACCATCCAGTTTTTCATAAAAACCTGGCAAAAACATATATATATAATTAATAGGAAGTTATCAACCAGCGGTTTATAACTAATTACTATTGATTTTTCCTTCCTTATCTGAAGGAAATTAATTCTTTGCAATAATTCACACACACACACAAACACACCCTCAGAATAAAAGAAACCAGAGATTTGATTCAATTTAACTAAAATATTCTAAAAACACAACTAAAATAAAAACACTACTTATACCAAAATGGTCATGTCAAGGCTTACGGTATACCTGAGCAAGATGGCGACCACAGATGATGTCGCTTAGGCTCTTCACGGGCGCTTCGTAGGTACGTACGTCGGATCACGCATGCATGCGTAGATGCGGGGTACGTCTACAGGCAGGCAAACACCGAAATTAGGGGGATGTTTTATGGCTGATCTTTTATGATCTGAGCAAGAAGCCTGGTGGTTTCTTCGGACAAAGAAGACCACGTAGTACTTATCTACCGAAATAGCCTTCGGCAACAAAGAATCTTGAAATAGTTAGAGTAAAAAGAGGATGGAAACGACTCTCGGTGTCTACCTACCCCTCAGGAGGAACGCTGTGACACTGTTAAAACTCACGGTCGGGTGACAGTAACATGCAATCAACCCAAACACTGCTTGTCTATTAAACAATAACTATTCCAACAAAGAAAGAGAGGCAGACGGTCCTCCCATTGTCCCATTGGAATGCTGGCGTGATATATCTAGGGCTCTTTGATACGTATACAGGGCTCAGACGTCAACAGTCAGTGTCCAAACGGATCACTGAGGGATACCATGTGAGGTGAAATATCTAATTGTAAAGCCTTTTTCTATCAAATGGTGTGTCAAAGATTGTCAATTACATGAAGATGATTCCCTCCTCTAACTTCCTCACGGTTGAAAACCACTGCAATGGAATTGCACCCAGGCCCGCCTGTGGCTACGCCACAAATGGTAGCATTTCCCTTGCCTCTCGTAGCTTACCTTAAATTCAGGCAAAGTTATCGAGCTCAAAACTGATACTACAGTGGACAAAAGTCAGCAATACTTTCTGGACATGCTTACATCTATTTTTATAAGGAAAGGACTAACTAAATTTTAAGTTGGCTTGAGTAGCCTACAGCTGGCTATTGACCAATAGTAGAGGAGTTGGACCAAGAAGGGTCACCCTCCTCTTTTGCATAATGAGGCAGAAATGCATATGGTAAAGTAAAAAGACGACGAGGGAATGTAAAACCAAGGAACACATGTATAAGGAAAAGGAAAAACTAAATAAATATTTTTCTTGACAGAAATGCATGCAAAAGGAAAAGGAGAAAAAAACATATTTATATATATCCTGCAAAATACACGTCATAAGGAAAATTAAAAACAATATATATTTATACATGTAAAAGGAAAAACCAAGGTATTAGTTTTTGTGATGGGAATACATGTATAAGGAAAAGGAAAAAATATCTTTTTTTTTTTTTTTTACAAAAATGCATATAATGAGAAAAATTTAAAGCAAAAAATGCACATTTAAGGAAAAGGAAAAGAAATATGTATATTTCTGCTTGTATTTTTAATTATGTCATACCTCCTTGCCATTCTGTTCCCCAACCCAGTTGATTGCCTCAACCAGTTACTTACACTCAGTTGCATCCTTTTATTGGTAATTAGGTTTTCAACATTTCTCACTACATTCCTCACTCCTCCTCAGCATATTTAAGCTCCCAGTTTCAGCCATTTCCTTGCTGGTTCTTTGTCCTTACTCCCAGTTCACCAGTCCTGTGGTTGTGCATCCTGTAAGTTTAATGTCTTTTTATTTTTGGGTCCTATTTTTACCTAAAAACTGATAGAGCCAAACAGATTGACCCAGCAGAAATCCTCTCAGATCAGGAATGGAAACAGGCTGAATGTTACTGTGAAGTTGTTTTACGACACCATAGCTGAGACATCCGATTCACAGACTTGGCTGAAGGCTGCCGAACTTAGCATCTGCCAACTGCTGAAATGGTAACCTCATCTAAAGAGACTTGGACTGGATGAGATGCTGGAAGAGGCTGAATGTCGCAGACACCAGGCCGTCGGAGAACTACCCGACCCACAGAGTTTTCCAGCAGTTCCCTCGGCCATCCACATTCCAAGCTACCTGTTTGATTCCCAGTACTCATCAATTGACAGCTCATCTTCCTCCATGGTTCTAGAATCTTCTCACATTAACAAGCCACGCCGTAAAAGAAGCTGCAATAAAAAGACATCAGCTCAAACCATACAAGCCTCACAACCAGCCATCACCATCAAATCTGATCCTCCACAGGTTAAAGAAGAGAAAATTTTAGAGATTTTTTATGGGGACAGAACCCATTACTTTTGTTTCAATACATTTCTAGTTCCCAGTCACCACAACCAGCTTCAGCCAGCTCCCAGCTAGCCTTCTCAGCCTCAGCCTATTTTTAGCCACCACAGCCAGTCTCAGCCTGCTTCCAGTCGATTTCAGCGGCCTCCAGAGTGTGTTTCTGGTTCTAAGTCAGCAGAGAGCCTCCCAGACCACTGGGCTCCAGACAGACTCCCATACTCCGGGGCTCCAGATAGCCTTCCAGACCCTGGGACTTCTGATGCTGTGTTCAGACCAAAAGCTTTGTCAACGTCAAGCAAAGCTCACAAAGCATCTAGTTTGACGCTTCTGTGTTGAAGCTTGCAAAGCTTGCAAAGTCTGCCACCTCTGAGAAAAAAAATTGCGCGAGGGCTTCTTCTTTTAACGGACATTCTGAACTACGATGGATCTTATTGAGAGTGGCTTGGCTTTGTTTGCTTCATAACGCTAGACAACACTGACTTCTGCTCCATTAGCGCTGTTTGTGGATACACCCGATTCTTGCGTTTGGGATTTTAACCATTTGCTCCAGGAACTACGTATGGATGAGGTTCGTTCCCAGCGCTACTTTTTTTAAGTTTAACTAGCTGAACTTCTGCGTTGCTGGCTTTATGAGCTTTAAAGCTTGAAAAGTTGACGGAGCCAAAGCTCACAAAGCGCTGCAGAAACTGTGACGCTCCTCCAACAGCCTCCACCATAGACTTAACATATAATCTTGACGTTGCTGACGCTGACAAAGCCTGCGGTCTGAATGAACCATGAGTCAGAGTTTCCAGACTCTCCTGGTGGGTTTCAGCCCACAGTCCTCTCCAGTGGGTGCCAGCTGCAGTCCGCAGTCTCCTTCGGTGGGTTCCATACTCACTCAGTGGGTTCCAGCCTGCTGGCGTCTCCACAGGGAGTGTCCAGGGGGACGCGCTACTGCATCCTGTCTCTTAGGGGGTTTCCAGATGGACTCACTACTGCATCCTGTCTCCTCAGGGGGCATCCAGGTGGACGTGCTCCTGCTTCCTTTCCAGACCAAGGGTGTCTGGAAAGACATGCCTTCCAGAGGGTCCTCTGCGCCTCCACATTGTGGGTCATCCTCACCTCCACGTCATGGTTCCTCTGTGCCTCTCCGAGGGTCCTCCAAGCTTTGTCGTTCATCACCTCTCTTGTTGTTGGCCTCCAAGCTGTAAGACTAGGGCCTACCGGCTTCCAAGCAGCCATAACATGGTTAAGCTCAGCCGGTGTTCACCTCTTCCCAAGGTTTAGCTCAGCCGGCCTTCACTGTCACAAGGTTCATCTCAGCTTTGCCTCACTAATGTTCAGCGCTGTCGCCTCCCAAGTCACAAGGTTCGGCGCCATTGCCTCCAGAGCCGAAAGGTTCTGTTGCCACAACTTTTGCAACACTTATCAACCACAATTTTGTGTTTTCTTGATTATTGTTGTAATTTCTTGATTATTTTTTATTATTGTAACTGCTCATTTGTATTCTATTCATATATAAAGCACCTTGAATTGTCCTGTGTTGAAAGTGTGCTATACAAATAGACTTCCCTTGCCTTGCCTTGCCTTGCCAATACACCATATCTTCCAGAAGTTAAATATACCCAGTCCCCAAGTGCCAAGTTTCACCAATGCCGATCACCCAGAAAGAAGAAACACCATAACAAATAACATTATATCCGGCCTTCAAAATACAAGGTTTGCTGTAGCAGGCTTCCAAGTCACAAGGCTCGCCAGTTTGGCTTCCAAGACAAAACATTTTGCTTCACCGTCATCCTCTCCTCCAAAACCAACTTCACCTGTTTTGCCAACGTCAAACAAAAAAGAGAACTGTGAGAAAATGGTAACATGAAGCTGAAGAAGCCCTGCAGGGTTATTATAAAACCACAAACTGGACGACTCCAAGCCAAGCACACGGAGAGGACATCAGTGTCATGACTGAGTGTGTAACTGACTACATAAACTGCTGTCTGGACAACATCATACCCTGCAGAACAGTGAGATGTTTCCCTAATAACAAATCATGGATCACCAGTGACCTGAAGGAACTATTAAAAACAAGACGAAAAAAAAGAGTCTGTAGGGAGGGAGATACGGTATTATTGAGTAGTATACAGAAGTGAATTAAGATGGAGAGGAAACTACTTAGGGATATGAGCAATATCTGGTCAGAAATTGGGAAAAAAATCACAGGCTTTAACACAGGGATTGTCATGGTTGTCACAGATCTGACTCTTAAGCAAACACAGCTACACACAGGACTACAGGAAAGATTGTAAAAGTTGTATTTATGTTTTGCAGATTGGGTTCTGAGAACAGCAGCCTGATTGGTTGAACACGGAGGACTCTACTGTAAAGAAGGATATCAGGTGAGATAGTGAAGAGGAGTATATGAGAGATTGAAAATGGATGATGGACTCACTGGGGAAACTGAAGATCCGAGTAGGAGAGGGAGGTAAAGATTAGGTAGCCAGGTTAGATTTCCTTCGTTGCTGAGCATCGGGTAAGAACGACCAGGAGCAAAAACAGCAGTGTGATGGAGGAGGAGCAGCCACACACCATAGGGAGACGGACATTGGCGGTGAAGTGAGACGCTAGCAATCCAGAGAGACGCGGGAGATTCAGAGAATCCAGGGGCATGAAAACAGCTCGGCAGGACAACTTGAGAACCAAGAGAATGACACAGGTAAGTCAAGGCAAAATTACTCAAACGGGTAGTAAGAGTAGAGGTCAGTACCACTCCTCGGAACGGAATCATCTGACCCCGTCTGGTGGCACAGCTCTCCTTAAATGCTGCAGAGTTGATGAGGAAATCAGCTCCAGGTGTGTCAGCCCAACACTCAGCACCTGTGGAGAAAATGGCTCCCTCTGCTGGATCCTACCGGATCCTGACATTACCTCCCCCTCAACGGACGCCTCCAGGCGGCCGACCCGTGTTTTTTACAAAGCCTTTGATGAGAGCCTTGTCCATAATAAAAGAAAGAGGTACCCAGGAACGTTCCTCTGGGCCGTAACCTTCCCAGTCCACCAGAAACTGCTGGCCCCGCCCCTGGCGGCAGGTTTCCAGGATGCAAGAAACAGTGTAGACAGGACCTCCGTCGATCATGCGAGCAGGTGGAGGGGGAGGGGGCGAGGGACACAAGGAACTCACGGAAACAGGCCTGACCTGGGCGACGTGGAACACTGGATGGACACGAAGGGAAGACGGGAGTTTAAGGCGAACTGTCAAAGGGTTCAGGACAGCAGGGACAGGGAAAGGACTCAAGAAACGTGGGGCGAGTTTTCTGGAAGTGGATTTCAGATTTATGTTTTTAGCAGACAACCACACCATCTGACCGGGGCTGTAAGAGGGCGCAGAGGAAAGATGGCGGTCAGCGTACTTTTTATTTTGAAGGGAGGTCCATTGAAGGGCTGCCCGGGTTTGAGGCCAGATTTTCTTGCAGGATTTGATGTATGTTTGGACTGAGGGAAGTACCGAATCAGGGACAGTTAGGCAATAATGATGGGTGAAAACCGACTGAGGCTTCAAATGGGGACCGACCAGTGGCCGCGGAGATGTGAGTGTTGTGAGCGTACTCAATTCAGGGCAAAATGACGCTCCATGACTGCGGATTGATTGAACACACGCACCTGAAGGCATCTTCGACCTCCTGGTTGAGTCTCTCACACTGACCATTAGTTTCTGGGTGGAAACCTGAGGACAAACATGGTTCAGCCCCCAGTGAGCGACAGAACTCTCTCCAAACCTGGGAGGAGAATTGAGGACCTCTATCCGAGGTGATTTCTGAAGGGATACCATTCAGTCGGAAGACATGATTAAAAAGTTATTTGGCTGTCTGGACTGCAGAGGGGAGATCGATAATGCCACAAGGTGGCACGCTTTAGAAAAGCGGTCAATGATCGTGAGTATGATAGTCTTGCCCTTGGAACGCGGGAGACCAGTAACAAAGTCCAGGGCAATGTGGGACCAAGGGCGGGCAGGGATGAACAGGGGTTGCAGGAGACCGGAGGGAGGTCGGTGGGTGTTCTTATTTTTATTACAGACATGGCAAGCAAAGACAAACTCTTTAACATCTTTATTGAGACACGGCCACCAAAAGTACCACCGCAGGAAAGCCACCATTCTAATGACCCCTGAATGGCAGGTGAACTTGGAAGAGTGTGCCCAGAGGATGGCTTTGGATCTGACGGAGGAGGGAACAAACCGTCTACCAGGTGGACCACCCCCGGAATCAGGTTCCAGCTGGGAAGCAGCGGCAATCTGTCGCTCCAGGTCCCACGAAAGACTTCCATTCATACATGAGGGTGGAAGAATGGGCTCAGGGGTCTCGGGGTCAGAATCAGAGGAATACTGTCTGGACAGAGGATTAGGTTTAACATTTATAGAGCCAGGTCTGTAAGTGATGTTGAAATTGAACCTGGAGAAGAACAGGGACCACCGAAACTGTCTGGAGTTAAGACGTTTGGCGTTTCTGAGGTATGCTAAGTTCTTATGGTCAGTTAGGATCAGAATCGGTAGTTTGGTTGCCTCCACCCAGTGCCTCCACTCCTCCAAAGCGAGTTTGATGTCTAAAAGCTCCTGGTCCCCAATATCATATCGGCTCTCTGTGGGAGAAAATCTTTTAGAAAAGAAGGCACATGGGTGGAGCTTACCATCGGCCGAGGAACGTTGGGAGAGGACTGCACCGAAGCCGGTGTTAGAAGCGTCGACCTCTAGGATGAATTGGTTCTTTGGGTCAGGTTGGATCAGGACTGGAGCTTGTGTGAAGCGTTGTTTGAGTTCCTTGAATGCCCGGTCAGCCTCTAAATTCCAGGAAAAAGCATGTGTAGTGGACGTCAAAGCAGTAAGAGGAGCAGCGACAATACTAAAATCTCTCATAAAGCGTAAAAATTGGCAAAGCCAAGGAACCGTTGAAGCTGCTTTCTAGTCTCAGGGGTGGGCCACTCCTTTTTTGGACAAACTGAATAGTCTGCCAGCAGGCAGAGGAGCACCAGGTATGAGGTCAATAGCGCAGTCGTACAGACGGTGAGGTGGAAGAGAAAGGGCCTTTTCCTTACTGAAAACGGGATTAAGGTCGTGATATTGTAGAGGGACTGAAGTGAGATCCGGTACAGGTGCTGAGATCTCGGTAGGCTTGCAGTGAGGGAGAGCCGAACGTAGACAATTAGCATGACAGGTAGAACTCAAGGAATCAATAAGTTTATGGGGCCAGTTAATGACAGGATTATGTTTTTCGAGCCAAGGAAATCCAAGAACAATATCGGAATCAGTGATGGGGAAGACTAACAGACTAATTTGCTCATGATGGTTACCAGAAGTTATGAGGGTGAGTTTTTTAGTTTTTTGAGAAATGGTAGTTAACTGATGGCCATCTAAACCTGAAACATGAAAGTTTTGATGAAGAGGTTCTACAGGGATAGACATTTGCTGAACCAGCTGAGGACTGATCAAACTCTGTTCAGATCCAGAATCAATCAAAGCAATTATGGACAGATGGCGGTTACCTAGAACAAGAGTAGCTGGAAACAGTTGTGATGGAGAAATGTATTATTATGATTCATCTGTTAGTATTATTAACACTGAGAGCAGAGGGGCCAGACAACAGGTGTTGAGTTCGAGGTTAGAGAAGACATCACTGCCTTAGAAAATGTATCCTGTTTTATATACTTAGTTTTAATGTTTCTCTTAATTGTGTTACATATAACCCAAGCTATTGCCATTTTTTGTATATGTCAAAAGTCACTTATTCACAGCTAAAGAGCCAGATGTCTTCATCCGGAGATATCCCCAGCCTGAGATTAATAGTTTTGTTTTCAAAGTTATAGAGGCAAGGTTGCTGAACTTTATAAATACTTATTTTCATTTGAGCAGGCTAGGAGGAGGGGGGCAGCATCCAGCATTCACTGTGATCTGTGCTGTTCTCCTGTATGATCAATTCAAATTTCATTAAAACCTCCAAACGCTAGAAGAAATCTCTCTCATCTTTATTAAGAGTCTTAAATGCCATTACATTCTTGGCGCCCAAACGTTTTTCGGCTTCCAACAGCGGATCGGATTCCAAAGGAGAACCAAGTTGTGTGGACGACCAGGGATCAGCGACCGGCCCGTGAACTCCCATCTTCGGAGAAGCGTGGGTTTGGTCCTCCTTGGGCTTCCGTGCGCTGTCTGGAAGGATGCACGCCCGGGTGAGAGAGATTTTTCACCTGAAGGAAATCAGTGAAAAAGGGGAGGAATGGAGTTTTGTGCAGGATTTGAAACGTGTAAATGCTGCTGTGGTGCCTAGGGAATCTGTTTTTCCAAATCCATGTACAATTTTGTCTCAGGTACCTTCTTCAGCTACTCATTTTTCAGCTGTAGATTTGAAAAATGCTTTTTTCAGTGTACCTGTGGACCCTGACAGCAAGTTTTGGTTTGCTTTTGAGTTTGAAGGGAAAATGTTCACCTTTACTAGACTTCCACAACGCTACGTTGAAGCTCCCACCATTTTTAACACGGCGTTAAAGGAGAGCTTGGAAGGGCTTGAGCTGTCACTTGGCTGCGCCCTGATACAGTTTGTTGATGGTCTGATGATTTCTTCTCCGTCTAAGGAACAGTGTGAGAGAGACACTGTTAAGTTGTTGAAGCATTTGCATGCTTGTGGGCACAAAGCCAGCTTATCGAAGCTGCAGTTTGAAAAATCAGAGGTCATTTTTAGGGGTCATGTGGTTTCCAAGGGGTCGAAAATTTTTTTTTTTCAAAAGAGTTTCTGCTATTCAGCGGCTGCAGAGACCAGTAACCAAGAAACAGATGGTGTCTTTCTTGGGTTTGACGTCGTATTGCCGGAATTTCATTCTGGACTACGCAGTGTTGGAAAAACCACTCTCTGATTTGATTCATGGCAGGATTATGACAGCCTCTGATACTGTCCAGTGGACCCCTGAGGCTTTGCGGTCATTTGAGGAGCTTAAGGAAGCTCTGCAAAGCCCCCCAGTTCTGGCTTTTACAGACACAGGTAAACCTTTTATTCAAATGGTTGATGAGGTGAGATGTGATGTTCTCAATCCTGCCAGGTTGCTGCCCACAGGGGATGACGGAGACCCCCAAGACTGCCAAAGGGAATTTGAGGTACTGTGTAAACCTCGTCTTGATTTGTCAGACACCCCACTGCAGAATCCAGACATGATTCTCTACGTTGAAGGCACAGCTTTCAGAGATGCCAGGGGTCAAAGCAGAGTGGATTATTCTTTTTGTTCTGACCATTGTACTTTGTGTGCAGGAAGCCTTCCATCACATTTGTCCGCCCAGACGGCAGAGTTGGTTGCGTTGACGAAGGCCTGTGAGCGGGCTAAAGATAAAGCAGTTACCATATACAGTGACAGCAGCTATGCGGTGGGCGTGGTCCAACATTTTGGAGCTCTGTGGAAGCACAGAAGGTTCTTGAAGTCTGATGGTAAGCCGATTTTGAATCCATCACAGGTTGCGGACCTCGTTGATGCTATTATGTTGCCATCCAGGATTGCTGTTGTGAATTGTGCCGCCCACACAATGTCCAAGGATGCTGTGAGTCTTGGAAATGCCAGGGCTGATGCTGCCGCCAAAGCGGGGGCAGTTCAACCGGTGATGACTACCTGTGCTGCGATTCAGCAGATAGATGAATTACCTGACATGTCTGATTTAACTGCTATGCAAAGTTTTGCCACCTCTTCTGAGATAACAGCATGGGAAAAAGCCAGTTGTAAAACAGGAGAGGGGGTGTGGTTTTCTGTCGAACATGAAAATGGCACTTTAGAAGCCAAGCTTTCTAAGTGTTGTGAGGAAACAAATAACCTGAGTCCTTTTGAGATTTCTTTTGGCAGACCTCCTGAGGTGGGGTTAAGCCCACCTGCAAGACCACACCTCTCTACAGACCTATGTGATGATGTAATGATTTCTCACTGCAAAAATCTCTCTGAGACTCTGAACCAGGTGCACCAACAAGTGGCAGCGGGACCACTCCATCCGATCAGACCTGGAGACTGGGTAATCTAGGATCTTTTGATCGGGGATCTGAGGCGAAAACACTGGAGAACTAAAAGATGGCAAGGGCCTTTTCAAGTTCTTCTGGTGACCTTCACCGCTTTCAAAGTCACTGAGAGAGCCACTTGGGTGCATGCCAGTCGTGTGAAAGAGTGACTGGATCGATTTTGGACAAACCTACCACTGCTGAAGCAGAAAAACTGAGAGAAGTAAACTCTGACACAAAACTTGATTTGAAAAAAATGTGATTCAACATTTTTTTTCTCACCAATCATCGAATCATGGGATGTGAAGACATGGAGAAGGAGACACATTTGTCAACGCTCTGGGGATCCAGAGCAATAACGACTGTGATATTGTGATTTTGATATTTTTTGTGTTCTGTTTTTTGATAGGGGGCGTCGTTTGGACTCTGCAGCAGGGACGAGAGGTCGCCTGAGCTGAACTGATGCAGAGGTCACCTACGGGCCTGATGCAGACTCGATTCGACGAGATGGAAATGGGAAAGAAGAACTGTTTGAAGATGAAATAGGTATGGACTTGCTGAATGACCTCGAGTTATATATTTAATTCGTTTACAGGTGTATGACGACTTCCTTTAAATCACTTTGTGAATTAGGTTGTCTGATGTTTTTTCCCTCTGACTGATGTATTGTATTTTTCTAAGGAGGTTTAGCAGTCTCATCCCGGACATGACAGAGAAAAGAGGGGTTTGATTTGATTTTTCATTCCCTTCCTTAATTTTTCTTTTTTTTATCATTCTTCATTTAATAATTTTCTATTAAATTTGTTTTTGTTTTGTTTTTTACGTTTTTCAGTTACATTTCAATTTGTATTATTCATTTGTTATTCCATTTCATTTATTCAAATCAATTTCATTTACAGTAATTTTTAGTTAGTATAGTTTTTCATACTTAGTTGTTTGTTAAGAATGAAAAAGGGGGATGACACATTTTTAGATGTGTCATCCCCCATAGTTTTTTATTGTCTTGATTTATGAACATGTCTAATCATTAGAATCATTATTGAATATAATATTTTTCCTTGTTTGTTTTATATTATGGTTGATTACTACTGATTTGTTCTTGAGCAAAGAGTGACTGACGATCTTGACTTAGAGGTCCATGCTATGGATGCCTGACTCATTTAAGGGAAGAGTATATGTTTCAATTTATATTTAGAATTGTTTTGATTTTTGTTGTGGACTGGATTGATACTGCCTAACATTGTGCCCCTTTTCTTTGTTTTGCAGTTATGTTTATGCATCCTGACTAATGAGGAACTGAACAGGAGTGCCACCTATAGGGCTAGGGGCCGTCTCATACTTTTGCCCGCCTGTCGTGCGCAAGGACAACACGACCATAGTTGGGAGGTTGCTTATCTTACGCCCTAGCGAGATTTTTGTATGGGATGCTGTTATGAAGTTCAGATAAGGTCATTAAGATGGATGCTTAGATTAGGTCATTTTGTTAGATTTGATTCAATGTGACATGTAATAATTGAAATTATTTGAACCACTTTTATTGTCTTTCTTTTTGAATTCTGCCCGTCTCTTAGGTTAGTAATTGTGATTGTTGATTTTCCTTAGTATTTTGATTTATCTTTGAGGATAGATAAATGGGGAGGAGACTGTGATGGAGAAATTTATTATGATTCATCTGTTAGTATTATTAACACTGAGAGCAGAGGAGCCAGACAACAGGTGTTGAGTTCGAGGTTAGAGAAGACATCACTGCCTTTGAAAATTTATTCTTTTTTATATACTTAGTTTTAATGTTTCTCTTAATTGTGTTACATATAACCTAAGCTATTGCCATTGTTTTGTATATGCCAAAAGTCACTTATTCACAGCTAAAGAGCCAGATGTCTTCATCCGGAGATATCCCCACCCTGAGATTAAGAGTTTTGTCTTCAAAGTTATAGAGGCAAGGTTGCTGAACTTTATAAATACTTATGATCATTTGAGCAGGGTAGGAGGAGGGGGGCAGCATTCAGCATTCACTGTGATCTGTGCTGTTCTCCTGTATGATCAATTCAACTTTTATTAAAACCTCCAAACGCTAGAAGAAATCTCTCTCATCTTTATTAAGAGTCTTAAATGCCATTACACAGTAATATGGGATTTTGAGACGAAGCGCCCGTCATAACTCCCAGCCTTAGTGACGGGCTCTCCCTTTTGGGCGAACTGGGCAAGAAGCAATAAACTGCCCCATGGCGCCGCCGTACAGACAGGCCCCTTCATCCATACGTTTCTGGCGCTGAGCCGGAGTTAGCCAAGTCTTACCGATCTGCATGAGCTCGGAGTCCTCGGAGGAGGTAACCCTTGAACTGGAATCAGGAACTGGACCGGATGGTGGCTGAAAAACAACTGAACAGCGTGAGTAGCGAGTTTTGAGCCTTGATCTTTCCCTGATGCGTGCATCAATCCTTATGGCTAATTTTATGAGGTCGCTCAGGGAATGAGGTTCGTCGCCTGTTGCAAGCTCGTCTTTTATATTTTCATTTAAAGATTGAAAAAATGCTGCTTTTAATGATGGTCTGTTCCAACTGGATTCAGCTGCCAGGATGCGGAAGTCGACAGAAAGTTCGGCCACAGATCTGTCACCCTGCTTGAGACCCCAAAGACGTTTAGTTGTCTCTTCCTCACCTATCGAGGGGCAGAAGGTTAGTTCGAATTCTGTACAGAACTTTCGGTAGGTTAAGTTGGCTAGATCAGACTGACTAAAACAGGCGTTTCCCCACTGAAGGGCTTGATCGCGTAACAAGGCAATGCAGTAAGAGATTTTGTTGGTATCAGAAGAGAACTGAGTCGGGGATCTTTCAAAGGCTAGGGCGCATTGCATGAGAAAACCTTTACTTTTACTTATTTCGCCTGAGAATGGTTCAGGCGGAGGAGAACCCACTTCCCTGAAGGGTGAGGGTAAACCAACCGGAGCCGATACTGCGGAAGTATTGGGATTGCTGGAATGAGCGGCTCTGGGTCTGACGGAACGGAGTTCGTTAAGCATTTGAGTGATCTGATTGAATCCTTGTTGATAGCCTTGTTGCTGCTGGACCAGGTTCTGGAGTAAAACATAGTCTCTACTAAGCATAGCTCCCTGGTCGGAGAGAACCATGTGTAACTGTGCAGCAGAGTCGATTTGGTCAGATGATTCTGTCATGGTTGTCACAGAACTGACTCTTAAGCATACACAGATACACACGGGACTCCAGGACAGATTGTAAAAGTTTTATTTTTGGTTTGCAGATTGGGGTCTGAGAACAGCAGCCTGGTTGGTGGAACACGGAGGACGCCACTGGAAAGAAGGATATCAGGTGAGATAGTGAAGAGGAGGATATGAGAGATTGAAAATGGATGATGGACTCACTGGGGAAACTGAAGATCCGAGCAGGAGAGGGAGGTAAAGATTAGGTAGCCACGTTAGATTTCCTTCGTTGCTGAGGTTGGAAAGCTGAGCGTCGGGTAAGAACGACCAGGAGCAAAAACAGCACAGCCACACACCCTAGGGAGACGGACATTGGCGGTGAAGTGAGACGCTAGCAATCCAGAGAGGCGCGGGAGATTCAACAGAGAATCCAGGGGCATGAAAACAGCTCGGCAGGAGAACTGGAGAACACAGAGAATGACACAGGTAAGTCAAGGCAAAATTACTCAAACGGGTAGTAAGAGTAGAGGTCAGTACCACTCCTTGGAAAGGAATCATCTGACGCCCGTCTGGAACAGGCTGCCAGAGGATCTCAGGTCCGCAGAGAACGTTCATGTTTTTAAGAGCAGGCTCAAGACTTACCTTTTTAGTTTAGCCTTTAACTAATTATTATTTATTAATATATTTTTAATCGCTCAGCATGTTTTACCTGATTTAATTTTTAGTTTAGCTTTTAACTGTTTATTTATTAATCTGCTTTGCATTTTTATTATTTGTTTTACACTTATTGTTTTATACTTTATATACTTTATATTTTATTAACTTTATATTTTAATGTATTTTAATCTTTCTTGCCAGTGTTTCCTCTCTGGGGGCCCCCTGCATCGGGGGCGGTGGTCGGCTGTGGCTGCCTGGGTGCCCCCCAGGTAGCGCTTGGGTGGAGGTGGGGGTACCAGCCCTCCCTCCTCTGGGCGCCCTGGGTCGGAGCCTTGGCTGCTGCTGTTGATCTGCTGCTGCTGATGCAGATGGCTCCCATGATGGCATTTCCTGGCTCATCTGTACTCAGCCCGCTTTTTGTAGCTTCTAAGTGTGTGTGTGAGTGAGTATGGCTGATGGGTTGGGTTGGGAGGGGGTTGTATTTGCATTGATGATTTTATTTTTGAAGGGGGGTTGTGGGGTTATTTTAAATCTGTAAAGCACTTTGAGTAACTTTCTTTGTTTGAAAAGCGCTTTATAAATAAAGTTTGATTTGATTTGATTTGGTGGGACAGCTCTCCTTAAATGCTGCAGAGTTGATTAGGAAATCAGCTCCAGGTGTGTCAGCCCAACACTCAGCACCTGTGGAGAAAAGAGGAAACGGCTCCCTCTGCTGGATCCTACCGGATCCTGACAAGGATTGGATAGATGGAAGTCTGGGCAGAGCCAGTGAACTGAACACATTCTTCAACAGGTTTAGTTCAAAGAACTAGCTCAGCATCCTACCCTTCTGTCACCAGCCAA
The DNA here is from genome assembly GCA_028564705.1 of Apricaphanius iberus. Classification (NCBI taxonomy): domain Eukaryota; kingdom Metazoa; phylum Chordata; class Actinopteri; order Cyprinodontiformes; family Aphaniidae; genus Apricaphanius; species Apricaphanius iberus. The sequence goes on along the minus strand of JAPXFQ010002486.1, from coordinate 112,333 downwards.
ACAGACATCCTATCTGCCTCTAAACAAATACCTGTCCTGTCATACCTGGATGTTTTATCCTTCACCTCAGTCATGGACTCTTCCGCCTCCACAAGTTTGTCTTCAACCAAGTCAGGAGATGCTGCTACCCCATTTATCTCACTCTCCGACTTGTCTGCAGAGGTGTGGACTTGAGTCACATGACTTGGACTCGAGTCAGACTCGAGTGATTAATTTCATGACTTGAGACTTGACTTGAAATAATGCTCAAAACTTGGACTTGAAGGCCACAGACTTGGGACTTGACTCAGACTTGAACCCGTTTACTTGACAAAGACTTGCTATATTACCCAATAAATAAAGTTTAAAACATCTATTATTTAAAAATTGTCCTGGGTTAAATTATTTCACTCATCCCGTATCAACAAGCAAAGTCTGTTTCTATGTGTGCGAGAGCCGCGAAGAGCCTATCAAATTAATTGGATTTGAAAAGAGCAACAAAAAAATACAACAATTTAAAAAGAGGTCATTCTAACCGTCCATTCAGCTCTGCAGAATGCAGCGAACAAGGACTATCGGTATGCTCCCAAAGGTGATCGCATTTGGGTTCACAAACTACAAAGTAGTAGGAAAAAAATGCACAGCAACGTGTAGAACATGCAAAAAGAAAATCGCGGATGCCGAACAAGATCCAACTTTGTTCCTCATTTAAAGTTACATAAAGAACGGTAGGTGCAACCTTTTTTGCTACAATGTCATGGCTAACTTAAGCTAACTTCATTTTAGGTATTTGACTTTGGTTGTATGTGACTCTAGAGCCACGTTCAGCTATGGAGTTGCGGCAGCTCAGCTGGCAGAATTGATTTCTCAGCGTGTATCGCTGAGTGCAAAAAAACCTGTTGAACACAGCCACAGGAAGGGGCACAGAGCAAGAGAGAGCAGGAAATTTAGAGAGAGACCTAGCAGGAGGGTTAGCAGCCCTATCCATGCTAAGCTAACCTAGCGATACCTTACCGCACCCAGAAAACTAGTGTAACGCACAACGAGTTCCGAAAACTTAAAGAACATCAGAGGAAAATAAGTGTTCTAACGTGCTTTTGTGTTAGAATAACTCAGAAGTGCTTCTGAACAAATACAATAGATCAATTCAAGCCAGCGGGAACACTGAGTAGTTTACACAACAGTCAGTGAATAACAGGAAGTGACGCGTTACACCTAACCAACGTAGTGATGACATCTCCACTATGATGCTTGAATGGTATCCAAAAATCAAGTATGATGGTACAGTAAAAGAAGATGGTTCAGTTGTTTCAGTATATGAATCACAAAACTGCAGACCTGATTGTTTATGTTAAAGCGGTTCTTCAGTAATTCTATGGAAGCATACATATCATTTTAAAGTGTTTCTGTTTTGCTTTAGGAGCTTTGGAAATTATAAGAATTTAATTATCGCCTTGGTAATAAAGTCTTTATCTTGGTTGGATCATCTGATATGTTAGTATATTTTTGGTGAGAAAAATCAATTCAGGCAGAAGATCATTGTGCACTTGTAAAAAATCCATATAAGGAGGATTGAAATTAAATTAGATGCAAAAATTCTAATTAACTAGATTCCCCTTATTATCCATTAGATGAGTCATCAACCAGATATCTCTAGGATGTGAAGATTAAAATACTAGAAACAATTTACAATAAAATAATAATAAAAACAATAATTTGTATGAAAATTAAAAACAAGCAAGTAAAAAGCAATAATAGGATCCGTTACTCATAAGCAAGTCTAAATAGGTCAGTTTTAATTTTAGACTTGACAGAGTTCAGTGTCTCTGCAGCTTTTTATTCTCCTGGTAGTTTGTTCCAGATAGTGGGAACATAGAAACTAAAAGCTGCTTCTCCACGTTTGGGTCTGGTTCTAGGGACACTCAGTAAACTAGAGCTGAAGGACCTGAGTGATCTGGTTTGTACCATGATAGCAGATCGTTAATGTACTCTGGTGCTAACCCTTTCAATAATTTAAAGACTAATAAATGCAGTTTGAAGTCTATTCTCTGAGCCAAAGGGAGCCAGTGTAAGGAATTTAGAACTTGGGTGATGTGTTTAATTGTCTTAGTTCTAGTGAGAACACCAGCAGAGGTGTTCTGGATCAGCTGCAGCTGTCTGATTGATTTTTTTAGGTAGATCTGTGAAGATACTGTTACAGTGATCAAGGCGGCTAAAGATAGAAGCATGCATGAGTTTTTCTAAGTCTCCTTGTGTCATCAGTCCTTTAATCCTAGAAATGTTCCTCTGGTGACAGCAAGCTGACCTTGTTATTGTTTTTATGTGACCCTGGAGGTTCAGGTCTGAGTCCATTATTACACCTAGGTTTCTGGCCTGGATGGTAGTTTCTAGTTATGTTTTTAAGGCTCATTTGATAGCGTTTCCTTTACTGACTCATTTGTATTAGCTACAGCTCACTCACCACTTTTTTGTTTTCCATGGCTTCCAATGGAATTTTTCCTTTTTTGGGACTCTTTTAGTTTGCCCTTAAGTTGAAGTGGTAGCAGCCATCTGTTTCTACTTCCCTTGTTGAGTGGAGAACCTCTTTGATTAGTGGTGCTCTGTAGCAAAATGCGGCACTGTGTAATGAGTGGAGGAGCCACATAAATGTGGAAGTGTCCTTGTCCGATGTGTCAGACAACCAGATGGTCAAATCATTGGAATGGACCGTGGCATCTTATTTTAGACAAATGCAGTAGAACCACTTTTTTCATTTTAATATCCACAAAATATTTATAGTTATGCTGTGTGTGAAAGATTGTTAAGGTACATGACAAAAATGTTGGCTAACTTGTTTTAGAAATTCAGTATAACAGCTTTAAATCTTTGGGGAGAGGATTGTCCTTGTCAGGAGCACAAGAGCACTACAAGATACTCAGATTTCTTGTATAAGTCAGAGACCTGTCGTCTGCACAAATAGTCAGACGACTCTGCAACTGTCGGGTGTATCAGAGATGGAGAAGAAGCTGAATACAGAGAGCTGGTGGACTGCTTTGTGGCATGATACGGAAACAATCGTCTTACCTTGAATGTGAACAAAACAAAAGAGATGATTGTGGATTTCTGTAGAAACAGGGTTAAGTCAAAGACTGTTTATATCATGGGAGAAGAAGTGGAGGTGGTTGGAGTATAAATTCCTCAGAAGTAACCTAAAAAAACAGACTGAACGGGAGACTAACCAATAAAACCGTCTACAAGGAGGGAGAGAGCAGACTGTACTTCTTGAGGAAGCTTAGGTCCTTAATGGTTTACAGCAAGATGATGCAAATCTTCTACGAGTCTGTTGTGGAGAGTGTAATCTCTTCAGCCATCATCTATTAGGGTAGCACCATCAGAACATGGACTTCAAAAGGCTCAACAATCTGATGAAGAAAGCTGATTCTCTTCTGGGTACCACTGCGGAACCTCTGTAGACAATGCAAAAAAAGAAATCTGGATAAAATAAAATAATTTTTGACAACACTGACCACCCATCTTCATGAAATTATCGTATAACTACAGAATGTTTTCAGTCGGAGGCTTCTTCAGATTCGCTGCAACGCAGACCACTACAGGAAATCTGTCTTATTGAAGATGTGTTTCTGCAGTTGAATGGTTTTATATGGAATTAATCAGTAAATTGCATGACGTATTGTTGGGAATGTAGTGAAAAAATCAAGGAAGTAAGAAAAAAATACAAAATTTGTATATGCTACAATAAATCATAAGAAAAAGGAAATAAAATGTTGAAATGCTTGTAAATATAAAGTAATGTAAAGAATAAGTTCAAGTTAAATTTACTGCAGAGTACTTCAGCACAGTTTAAGTCTCCTCTGCAAGAATGTTTATCAATCGCTGGCCTTCCTGTTTGGGTACATCACCAGCTGAGCACATCCACACTGCTGTTAGCTCACTTTTCACAGCCTGCCACCTCTGTATTTCTCTTCCAAGTCAATCAATATCACTCTCCCAGCCTGAGCTTGAACTCTGGTGGGACCTTATCAGCACAACCTTGAAACACGCTGTGCTCTGTCAGCGTTATGTTACAAAATCACTTACCAACAGGGCTGGAAAAGAATACTAAAATCTTCTAAAACAGAAACATTTTATTTGCTTGACATTTTTAAAAGGCTAGAAATTTCATACATTTCTTTTTTCACATAAATATCTCAACAAATGGTAAGACACCTCTGTCTTAGAAGGCAAGATCCCTGGCAAGTTGTTATATGACATTCCAACCATCTCCAGCTGTCGTTGGGCAATTCAGTTCAAAAAGTGAAAATATTACTGAATATATCCATTGCACACACTTATATTTGAAGCATTATTTATGTTCATAATTATGATTATAGATAATAAAATGTATTCAATTCAATTCATTTATATAGTGCCAATTCACAACATATGTCATCTTAAGGCACTTTAAAAGAAGTCCTTTCAATACAACTATACAAACATTCCAATCAGTTAAAAGTTTTCTACGTAAGGAGTCCTTGCAGACCGTGATGAGTCATTGAGGTGAGGTTGTGCCTGGAACATGCAGACTCCAACAACAATTCCTCATTCTGAGCAAGCATGTAGTGACAGTGGAGAGGAAAAACTCCCCTAAAACAGGAAGAAACCTAAGGCAGAACCTAGCTCAGTACAAGCGGTCATCTGCCACGACTGTCTAGTGTTCTGTGAAGACAGAGAAGAGACACAAAAAGAACAAAAGAACTGATGTAAGCGTACTTTTGATTTTAAACAAAGCAAAAAGTTGACAACAGGACATGGATGATATTCAGTCACTGGGAGCATCATCTGAATCAATGCTCCCCAACCAGCAGGGGATTGTAGCCGAGCAGGATACCAGACCAAGTGGAGCTTCTATGGAGGGAAAAACACTGTGAGAAAACAAGGTTAACAATCTCAATAACAACAGAAAAAATTGATCTGGAAAGTAGTAGAAAAGGAAAGTAGAAGAGTGAAAAACAGTGGTCAGTCTGTCCTCCAATAGTCTAAGCTTATAGCAGCATAACTACAAAAATAACTCAGGATAACCTAAGCCATTCTAACTATAATCTTTATCAAAAAGGAAGGTTTTAAGCCTAGTCTTGAAAACAGACCGAGTATCTGCCTCACGGACTAAAACAGAGCTGGTTCCAGAGGGGAGGAGCCTGATGACCAAAAGATATGCTGCCCATTCTACTTTCAGAAATCCGAGGAACTACCAGCAGACCTGCAGTCTGAGAACGAAGTGCTCTGTTAGGAACATATGGAACGATCACGTCTCTGATGTATGGTGGAGCTTGATTATTAAGGGCTTTATACATAAGGAGGAGGATCTTAAACTCATTTCTGGATTTAACAGGGAGTCAATGAAGAGAAGCTAAAATGTGGGAAATGTGATCTATCTTTTTTAATATTCATCAGAAATCTTGCTGCAGCATTTTGGATCAACTGAAGGCTTTTAATTGCATGATCGGTTCAACTGAATCAAAACGGTACAGATATAAACATGGTTCTACAGTTCTGATTATGCCTAATTTACTGACAGAGAAGTAATCATGTTTGGGAGAATCCCAATGATTTTATTTTTAATGTAATTTATTTTACTTATGAAGAATCCCATAAAGTAATCACTACTGAGACAAGGGGGAATAGTTGGCTCAACAGAGCCTTAACTCTGCGTAAGCCTGGCCAGTGTACTAAAAAGAAACCTGGGATTGTTTTTATTTACTTATGAAAATATGCCATTTGATATTGTTGAAGGGTGTTTTTATAAAGATGTAGACTATTTTTCCAGGTTAAATAGGAATTCTCTAAGTGTGTAAAGCACCATTTTCTATCCAGTTTTCTAGTATTCAGCTTTAAATTATGGCACCTCTGCACTAAACCAGGGAGCCAACCTCCTATGGCTGATTACCTTCTTTTTAAGGGGGCTACACTGTCTGATGTCAGATGCATTGAAAATGTAGTGCTACGAACCAAACTATCAATTTCTGAAGGGCTGCTGTTCACTGTATTATTCTGAGACACATAGGGAAGCAAGAATGGAACAGATTCTTTAAAACAGCATTGTTACAGTTCTACTGATAATGCTCTACTATAATGAAATTTTCTTTCATGTTTGGGAAAGTCAGGTAAAGTAAATCGGTAGTCCCCAACCCCCGGAGTCATGTGGAACTGGGCCGCGGGCCACACGGAAAGAATTAATAACTTCAGTATTTCCGTTTTATTTACTATCTGAGTCTGAACGTTTTATTTTGAAAAATGACCGGATATGCTTAGTCTGGAATGACTCACTCTTGACACGTCAAGAGGCTTGTTTTGGTCACGTGACGATAGTTACTGCTAAAAATATTTCCACACTGAATTTTCGTACAAGAAACAGAAACATCTCAGAAGCCTTGTTGCGGCCCTCTCCTAAATTTATGCATCGGGTCTGTATTTATGCTAGCTGAGAAGTATAAACCACATTTACAAAAAAAGAAAATAAAGAAAGAAATGTACAAGTCCAAAGAACACAAACACTTTTCAAAAAACATATAGAGTTAATGTGTAACTTTAGTTTGGCAACAGGACCACACCCCAAATCCACTTTGCACTCAGCAATCTACCCAAACTCGCTTCACCTTGCATCTCACGCCTGAGCTCAATTCCAATTATTCTGCGGCCCATATAAACTCACCCTGCTAGCAATCGTGTCGTACTCAATCTTTTTCGCATCCCTCCCTTTCCGACCCTCTATCCAGCCTCATCCCTTCATCCACTCATCCTCTCCCTCTTACAGTCCTAGTCTCTTTAAACATCTCTTTCTTTCAGGTTTTGTCTGGGGAATCCCGAGTAGGCTTGGAAAATGATTAATTCCACAAGAATACATACCCACACTGAATTTTCATCCTAGCCTCCATCAGGACATCTTCCCAGAATCTTCATCCCTTCAACCCCTACCTTCAGCAAACATTGTGATTTTGAATATCTGTAAACTCTGTAATGTATGTGACCTTTTCTACTGAAGTTAAACTTTAAACCAAAATTAGGTTTAAGAATAAAAAAAAATCCATCCATCCATTATGTATGCCGCTTATCTTTGAATGGTTTCAGGGGGGCTGGTGCCCATCTCCAACTCTGGACAGGAAGCCAGTCCATCGCAGGGCAACACAGAGGATAAACACACAGGAGAAACAACCATGCACACACACTCTTATTCCAAAGGGCAATTTAGAGAAACTAATTAACCTAACAGTCATGTTTTTGGACTGTGGGAGGAAGCCGGAGTACCTGGAGTGAACCCACACATGCAGAGGGAGACCATGCAAACTCCATGCAGAAAGACCCTAAGCCAGAATTCGAACCCAGGACCTTCTTGCTGCAAGGCAAAAGTATTACCAACTGCACCACTGTGCAGTTCCATAAAAAAAAAAAATCAAATTAGCAAATTAAAAGATTACATTTCAAAAAACAAATTCAAAAGTGCAAAAACAAAATTACATTTAAAATAAAAAACACAAATGCAAGTCCTGTAACAAAACAAAGATCTCAAGGTGGAAAGGCATTGTCTGAAATACCTAAGTAATGCAAGGATGGCCTTGGTTTGTATAACAAATTATTTGTAGTTCAGCTAAACCGGGAAGTTACTGATGATTCTGTGGAGAAAATAACACAGAACATGATTTATGACGTGTCTGACACATGCACAATATTTTTTCTGACTAATGGGCTTCACACACAAGGCAACATTGCCTCTCCTCCGTTGATTTACAATTAGAACTGTGCAACAAAGTGATAACCGCAAGTCTGCTTCCTACTAAGCGACACGTGAAAAATTTTATGTGAAATTTTGCACTGCATGTGTCGTGCACACGCAGGCCTGGGACGTGACCCCAGAAAGTTGAGAAAAATTCAACTTGTCATCGCTGTCACCCAGATGATGACTAATCAGCAGAGGTGTTATTGACTGATCAATGAACTGACAGGATGCTACTCAGTCATGTCTGGGAAAATATGGAGGAAAAGTAAATATTCATGTATCAGATTTCCCAGAGCTTTACAATATTGGGTTCAAGTGATATTACGTCCAGAATTGATACAGATCAGTCTTGAGTTCCCTCACTAAATTATGGTATTCAGTGTAATTCATAGTCAGATTTATGGTGGTGGTGGTGCAAAGTTGAGAAAGACTTATTAAGGCTGCAGCATGTCCAGAACAAGGTCACAAAGATCTCCATATCCTAATAATGTTGTTGAAATATACAACACTTTATCATGGCCACTATTAAATGTCAAGTTGCAGTAGAAAAATATGTTATCTTGAAAATATGTAAACTTAAAAATGTTTTTCAAATTCAGTTCAACTCAGTTTATTTATATCGCAGCAATTCACAACAAATATCATGAATGTGTGAACAATAGGTTCGCCCCGCTCAGCGACGCACCCGCCGAACAGGAGAGGCCGATTCTTGTAATTGGCAGCTCCATAGTTAGGAATGTGGCTCCAGAGACACGAAAGACCACCATCAAATGCCTTCCAGGGGCCAGGGCTGCGGACATTAGGTCCCATCTGAAGCTTTTGGCCAAGGACAAACGGCGGTATAGCAGGATCGTTATCCATGCTGGTGGCAACGACACCCGGCGACGGCAGTCGGAGGTCACTAAAATTAGCGTAGCTTCGGTGTGTAGGGCTGCCAAAAAGATGTCTGACTCTGTAATTTTTTCTGGTCCCCTGCCTGATCGTACTAGCGATGACATGTACAGCCGTATGCTTTCGTTCCACCTTTGGTTGTCAAGGTGGTGTCCAGAAAACGATGTGGGCTACATTGATAACTGGGGGGCCTTCTGGGGAAAACCTGGACTGTTACGTAGAGACGGCATCCATCCCACCGAGGACGGAGCTTCGCTTCTTTCCAGGAACATTGATAGGGTTATCTCTAGTTCCCCAAAGCCGTGACAACCCAGAGTCCAGCTCAGGGAACCCAGAGTCCAGGTCAAGGAACAGGGACTGCCACCCACCCACTACCCTATAGAGATAGTTTCCCGTCCACTACCCAAAACTAATGAATTAAAAGTTAATGCTACTAGAGCAAAGTATAAAAATCTCATAAAGATAAATAAAACTCGGACTGAACATAAAAACAAATCAATTAAATGTGGTTTACTAAACATAAGATCTCTCCCCTCAAAAACACTCTTGGTAAATGACTTAATTTGTGAAAATAATATTGATTTGTTTTGTCTTGCAGAGACATGGTTGCAGGAAGAGGACCATGTCACAATAAATGAGTCAACTGCCCCTAGCTACTTAAACTTTAGTGTCCCTCGAAGTACTGGTCGAGGAGGTGGAGTAGCAACTATCTTTCATTCCGATGTACTAATTAATCTCCAAAAAAATAATAGTTACAGTTCCTTTGAGCATCTAGTTTTTAGCTTTCCTCATACATATAACAAAGCAGTAAAGCCACTTTTGTTTGTGGTCTTATATCGTCCACCAGGACCTTATTCTCAATTTTTAGATCAGATTTCAGATTTTCTATCTGACTTAGTTTTAAACACTGATAAAGTCATTATAGTCGGAGACTTCAATATTCATGTTGATAATGAAAGTGATAGTCTAAATACAGCTTTTCACACTATCCTAGACTCAATAGGCTTTACTCAAAATGTGCAGGGACCAACACATTCTTGTCACCACACTTTAGATCTTGTGCTGACTTATGGCATTGACTGTGAAGAAATAACAGTCTTTCCACATAACCCTATCCTGTCTGATCATTTCCTTATCACTTTTAAACTTACTCTAATGGATCATATCAAACCTGAAAGAAAACTTCATTATACCAGAACGTTATCAGACAACGCTGTAGCAAATTTTAAAGAAGCTCTTCCAACTTTAATTTCCTCAGTTTATAAATGCAGAACAGAAAACAGTGATTTAACTCGTGACCCCTCACAACTTGACATTTTAGTTCATAGCGTTAATTCCTCCCTGCGTCGGGCAATAGACAAAGTTGCCCCCTTGAAAAGGAAGGTGGCTAGCCATAGAAGATTAACTCCCTGGTTTAATTTAGAGCTACGTACCCTAAAGCAGAATGTTAGAAAACTAGAGAGAAAATGGCGCTCCACGCATTTACATGATTCCTTTTTAATATGGAAAAATAGTTTATTGCTATATAAAAAGAGCCTTCACACAGCTAGAACAGCATATTATTCATCTTTAATCGAGGAGAATAAAAATAATCCTAGGTTTCTTTTTAATACAGTTGCCAAACTCACACAGGATCATAGCTCTATCGAGCCAACCATTCCCCAAGCTCTAAGCAGTGACGACTTCATGCAATTCTTTATAAATAAAATAGACTCCATAAAGAATAAGATAATTGGGAACCTTCCCAATATGCTTGCTTCCTCCTTAGTTAATGAGGCAGCCTCAAAAATGGTGGAACCTAATATATGCTTAAACTGCTTTAATGCAGCCGAACTTTGTGATGTACTAAAATTATTAGCTTCATCTAAACCTTCAACTTGCGTTTTAGACCCAATCCCAACTAAACTCTTAAAAGAAGTTTTCCCTCTGATCGCTGCTCCAATTTTAAATATAATGAATCTATCCTTAGTCAATGGATATGTACCACAGGAGTTTAAGATTGCTGTAATTAAACCTCTACTTAAGAAACCCTCTCTTGATCAAAACGACTTAATTAACTATAGACCGATATCTAATCTTCCCTTCTTATCTAAAATTCTTGAGAAAATAGTTGCACACCAGATATGTGAGCATTTAAACAATAATGAGCTGTTTGAGAAGTTTCAGTCAGGCTTTAGAGCTCATCACAGCACTGAAACAGCTCTGGTGAAGGTTACTAATGATATTCTCATAGCCTCAGACAATGGACTGGTGACCATTCTGGTCCTGTTAGATCTCAGTGCTGCCTTTGACACTGTTGACCACAATATTCTCATAGAAAGGCTTCAAAGTGTCGGTATAATAGGAACAGCACTAGGTTGGTTTAAATCTTATTTGTCTAACAGATTTCAGTTTGTTCAGGTAAACAATAGATCTTCCTCAACCTCAATAGTTACTTGCGGAGTACCACAGGGTTCAGTGCTTGGGCCGATTCTCTTTACTATATATATGCTTCCTATTGGTAAAATAATTAGGCAGCATGGGATAAAATTCCATAGTTACGCAGATGATACACAGCTATATCTATCCATAAATCCTGATGAATCCAATCAGTTAGGTAGACTACAGGCATGTCTGGAAGACATAAAAACTTGGATGACTCTAAACTTCTTGCTTCTAAATTCTGATAAAACAGAAGTTGTCGTCTTTGGACCAGAAGCTCTGAAAAAGAAACTACTTAGTCAGCCCCTTCACCTGGACGGCATTAAATTAGCCTCCAGTAATAAAGCAAAAAACCTCGGTGTCATTTTTGACCAAGATATGTCATTTAGAACTTACATTAAAGAAGTCTGTAGGATTTCCTTTTTTCACCTTAGGAATATTGCAAAAATTAGAACCATCCTGTCCAGGAATGATGCTGAAAAACTAGTCCATGCCTTTGTTACTTCAAGGCTGGATTACTGTAACTGTCTATTATCAGGTAGTCCACAGAATACAATTAAAAGTCTTCAGTTAGTTCAAAATGCTGCTGCTAGGATTCTGATGAATATTAAAAGAAGAGATCACATTTCCCCTGTTTTAGCTTCTCTTCACTGGCTCCCAGTAAAATCTAGAATAGAATTCAAGATCCTCCTTCTGACATATAAAGCCCTTAATAATCTAGCTCCATCATACATAAGAGACCTGATTGTTCCATATGTTCCTAACAGAGACCTTCGCTCTCAGACTGCAGGTTTACTGGTAGTTCCTAGGATTTCTAAAAGTAGAATGGGTGGCAGATCTTTCAGCTATCAGGCTCCCCTCCTATGGAACCGGCTCCCAGGGTTGGTTCGTGAAGCAGACAATTTGTCTATCTTTAAAACTAGGCTAAAAACTTTCCTCTTTGACAAAGCTTACAGTTAGAGATATGTTTATAGGTAGTTAGAGTCAGGTCAGACAGGTAGATAGGAAGAGACAGGTTAATGTTAGTAGTCAGGCAGAGTGTCAAAAGTTAGGAAGAGATAGGAAGAGGTAGAGTAGCTAGGTAGAGATAGATTAATGTAAGCCAGGTAAAGATCCGGAGCCGGTCGCGGCTTACCGCCGCGGAAGAAATGTGCCCCACAGGGGCCAGCCAGCGCCGGAGAGAGGTCCCTCAAGGGGATCCTCCCGCACAGTGCGGCCGCCCATTACCTGCCGGGTTGAATCCCCCGGGCAGACTGTGCGGACCCCACCCGTTTATCTCTTAAACGTTTCTCGCCCTCTTCAACTCTGTCCTCTCAGTTCTGTCTATTTTTCCTTAAGATAGTTGTCGACTATCGGTCTCGTGCCGGTATTTAGCCTTAGATGGAGTTTACCACCCACTTTGGGCTGCATTCTCAAACAACCCGACTCCGAGAAGACCCCGGCATGACGGGGGCCGTTACCGGCCCTACACCGTCCACGGGTCAGGAGGACTAAGACAGAGTGTTGGTAGCCAGGTCTCCTAGTAGCTAGGAGACAGGTTAATGTTAGTAGCTATGCTGCTTTAGGCTAGGCTGTTGGAGGACATTATTAGGGTCTGTTCCTACTTTCTCTCCTACTTCTCCCCAACTGCATGATGTGCTGTCAATTCAAGCACTAACCTGTTTTCTATATAGTAGGTGCTCCGGATTAGCCCTGCTTGACGACCCTGACTAAGATGGCATTGCAGTGACGGAAAATTCTCCACGTCCTGCAACAAACTTGTGCATCAGTTCTATTGCTCTTTCTGTGTCTCTGTTATGTATTCTCCAAGCCACAGACGGTCGCGGCAGATAACCGCTTGTGCTGAGCCTGGTTCTGCCGGAGGTTTCTTCCTGTTAAAAGGGAGTTTTTCCTTCCCACTGTCGCTGCATGCTTGCTCAGTATGAGGGATTGCTGAGAATTCCACGACGCAATCTTCTGTGGTTCTGTAATTTCTACACTAAACATTGTATTGTAATAACTCTTTTTGTAAAGTGCCTTGAGATGACATCTGTTGTGAAATGGCGCTATATAAATAAACTGAATTGAATTGAATGTTCTATTTACGGAATCCCAGCAGATTGTATAGTAACTGACATGAGGTTGTGCCCTGAACAAGCAGACTCCAACCACAGCAATCCCTCAGTGATCCCTCATAGCTAGCTAGCATATAGTAAAAGTGGAGAGGAAAATCTCCTCTTTAACAGGAAGAAACCTCCAGCTGAATCTGGTACAGTGCAAGCAATCATCTGCCACAGCAGGGGGGTTTGGGAAGACAGAGCAAAAACACAAAAAGAACAAAAGGAAGTGATGTAAGAGTACTTTCTATATTAAAGAAAGTAAAAGGAAAGTAAAGTTTAGCCTAATTGTCATTGGGATAGTGTACATGATTACTACTAAATTGATTGGAACACAGGAAGATTAGTAACAACCCTGGTGGAAGCTAATGAGGATCATAACTTACTGTGAGCTCAACACGTCTTCAGCAGGTGCAGATGCACTGAAAGCGCAGCGAGTTATGTGTTTTTTGGGGGAAAAAAGGAAATATCTACATAACTGCCAGGTTTGTGGCCATTAGAGTGTTAATTATTGTTAGGTTATATTATGTGTGAATTACATTTTTTGTTTGTCAGGAATTTTGTTTATTATGTTGAATGTGGTGGTGCAAAGTTGAGACATGCCTTTGAGAAGCAGTAAAAAAACGCTGAAATAGCCAGTGCAAACAGTTTGATGTTTAGTAAATCACATTGTGCCTGAAACGCCTACTTATTTGCCTGTTCTCCCAATATTTTGCGTCTTACGGAAGAAACGGCCATATACCATATTCAGCATGGGGAAAAGCGCTAAATGGATTGCGTGCATCCTGATCCAGGTTCAACAGGCGCAATGCTCTCTGCGCCATGTAAGTAAACCTTAACCCTTTTTCTTTTGTCGTTTTATATAAATGTTGTTTACACTTTTCAGCCAGCACTTCTAAAACATTTATGTAACAAGCTCCTTAGTTCAGTTCATGCCAGACAGGAAATCAGACATGATAGCAGTGTAATATATCCAACAAATGTTAAAATAATGATGTGTAGATTTTCGATTGCTTTACAATTAACAAACAAAAGCTGTTGTGTCTATACAATGGGACTGCACAATGTGCACAAAATTTGTCTGGTTGACGTCAACAGGAGTAATCGTGAATAATAAGTTAATATTAGCACGACTATTAATGAGATTGAATTGATTAATTTATTCAATCAAGTTGGGGCACCACTCCTGAAAATCCAGGAGAACGTTAACATAAGCCAGACAAATTCAATCTCTTTTCTAAAGGGTGAACTCGGACGCAGTAACAATAATTTCACATGCACTGAACAAAAGAGGGGACCTTCTCTTTAAAACATAACTAGGTTTATTAACATAGTTGTTTAAAATAGTTGTTCTACAACCTATTTAAAAAGGAATAACGTCCAAACCTAACACTACCAGAATTCGAAAAAAAAATGCAGGGGGTGACCATGAGTCAGGACACAGGGTGAATACAATTCACCCTTAACAATTCACCCTTAACAAGACATGCAACCAGCAAACCAACAAAATGAAAGGATGTTAAAAGATAGGGGATATAATAACGCTTTAGCAAGAACCAGGGAACACAAAAACAAGCATACAACAGCAAAAGCCAGCATGCAGCGACACTACAAACAATGAGCTAATGCTGGTTTAACGATTACAGAGGAATCAATTAAACCATTTCACACAAGTCTTAACTTGTGTGTTAAAACCTCTCACAGAAGCCTACACCCTACCCAGACATACTAAATTTTCCTACTGGTGATGACTTCATCCTCACTGCCAGTCCAAGGCGAACGATGAAGGGAGAAGGAGGAACAATCCAAACGGGACAAGTCCGTTGTGGAACAACAGCACAAAGCTGATTTTAAAAGAACTATCGAGAACTTTTCTAACTAACGAGCTATCTTGGTATAGCTCAGATGCCTAGCAGACTTCCTGGCTGCAGAAATGGGAGGTCGGGTAACTTGGCAATTATAATGGTCTGTAGGTTTAGGGAAGTGGTCCTGTCCTGGCTTGCAGGTTGGAACCAAGGGGGAGATTTTGCTAGCAAAGATTTGAGTGTCCCTGTCACCCAATAGGCAGGGATGGACAAAGGCTTCTTTGAGCACAGTCCTTTTAAGAGCTCTCCCTGTGATTAGGCCAAAGACCAATGAGAATACACTGAAGCCGGTGCAAGCTCTGTTGTTGTCACTGGTCACAGACCAATGAGGATGAGTTTAGGGCATGCAAAAGCATGCTGGAGACGGCATTTGATTTATGGAAAATGAATCCCAACAAAAACAAAACGTCATTACCTGTGACAATTAAAGGTATTGTGGAAGATCTTTTTCTTCAGGGTGGATCATTTACGCTATTGGTCCTCCTAATTGTTAATCTGTCTGCACACACATGTGCACTCTCACATGATTATCTGTACTGCTACACCATTATGCATTCATTCTGCCGCACAGTTCTCCCTGGATTGTTTTAAAATGGCTGTGAGTTGCTAGAGAAAAAGAGTCGTTGAGGTGTATGAGAAAAAGAGAAAGGGCTCAGAAGAGAGAAACAAGACCATAGATGTTTTAGGAGATTCTTTCCAACGATGAAGTATGCCGACAGCACAGGTCGGGCTCCCTACTGATTCCTCTGTCACCAAGTTTTTACTCGGCAGGTAAGCTAAAGTTTGCCGTTACTTTGTCAGGAGTTCCACATGTATTGATTTTTTTTCTGTGATGTATGGAAATTTAGCCACGGCCCTAACCAAAACCACTGCCTTCAGGAGCGAGCCTTCAGCGGCGTTGTATCTGCTCCATGACCACAGCTCTCGGTGAGACGTTGGAGGGAGTCTCCGCTGTAATAAAACCCATGTGTGTTAAGTATCCTGCGTGAAATTTCCCATGTTATTTGGAGAAATGCATTTCAGATTACTGCTAGATCAAGTTATCTACCTTTATATGGTAACTTTCACATGCAGATTTGTTGTTATGACGGAGTTTTTTTTCTTCTAAAAGTGTAGAAGGCGTTTTTTTCCTGAAATTCGTAAAAATCCTCCACTATACCTTAAAAGTCAGTGGATCGGTGGGTCTAATTTGATTGAGCTATTTAGTATCAATAAGATTCTTCCTATTTAGAGTTTTCATTTATGCTTTTATGTTTCTTCTTTACTTCAGTCCCGTGTAGTTGTTTCATCGTTATTGTCACTGTGCATTCAGAATTATTAAGATTTGAGTCCCTATCTGTGAAGTTTTTACCTGACTTTCCTTTGTTTTCTCTGTATCTGTAGTTTCCATTACCTATAAAATTGCGCAAATGTAGTTGCAAAAATAAATGTGCCTAATGGAAACACGGCAAATTATTTCTTTTTTTAACATGTCCTTTCTAGCAGTTTGCTACTCAGAATTGGTGTCTGAGTACCAAGTACAAGCCCAAAAGATTAACTTTCCCAAGCAGAGTATTACAGCTGCGCTGTAATAGTCCACTTGATGTAAATGTATGAAAAATCTTTATTAAGGATTACTGTGGGTTCAATTTCCTGAAGTCATGGACACGAAACCGAGACAAGAAGGAAGGAAGAAGTTGAAGAAAAGAAACAGGAACAGAAGAGGCGCGAACCGACGACACAAGACAGGGAGGCAAACAAAGAACACAAGAAAACATCCCAGTCCTCCGCCTCTGCCGGACCACAGAGAAGCGGTAAAACAAAACAAACAAAAACAACGAAATGAACAGAACCACACCAATAGTTCAGACCCAGTAATATAAACTAGGAATTACACATTCACTACACACAAGCATAGATTAATGAACACAATACTAATGTTTCTGTTAAAGTCCTGGTAACAACTAACTAATGACAATAACCTCACCTCAAGATATGTCCTTCCACACCAATGTCCCCACACCTATGTGTGTGTGCGAGCATGCAGTTCTGAATAAGGTTTCGCCATGTAAGTGATTGATAGCTGGTGTAAGGAACCGTCAATCCGTCCGACAGGAATCGACACAGACATGAAGGAGGCATGCGCCCAGGGTCCCACAGAGCGCAGGAGCCGCAGGCGGACCAGCGCAGGGTCGATCACCCACCAAGAGAGGAACAGATGGAAGCCCCAGGGGAACACCCACCAGCCGCAAAGCTGGGGCCCGAGAGATCGCAGGGACGAGCCCACGGGCTCCGCCGGAAACCGGCTACGCCAGTGCGGGCCCGGAACAGGACCCGGAGGCCACGGGGATCAGGGGCTCCCCGCCACCCAGGCAGGGTCCTAACCAGGGACCAGCCGACAGGGGTCCCCTGCCGCCGCCGCCAGGCAGCAGGGACCCGCAGCCGACCGACGGACAACACACGCCGCCGCCACCCCGGTCCAATACCCACCGCCAACAACCCCCCCCCCCCCACACACACACACACCCACACGCCAGGGAGCCACAGTAAAAGCCACAGCGGATGTACGCCCTCCCCAGGCCGCGCCCAGCTAGCACCTGGACATCCAGATCTACCAGCTCCCGGGTCCAGATCCCGCCCCACGCAGAGCGCCAAGATCAGGGGTCCAGCCAATGCCGGACAGCCCCCCCAGATGAACCGACCAGGCACCAGAACTCATGGAACCGGCAGGAGGCCTGGGCACCAGGCCAGGTCCCCACCGATCCACCAGACTGCCCCAACCTACTTTACAACCCGGCACCCCCATTAGAGGTGCCCCAGTCAATCCAAGGAGGATGTCGGCCCGAAACAGCGGCCGTCCCGACACACCGGCCCACCCAGGACCAGCCAGGCATGCACCAGGACTGAGCCGGGCCGCAACCAGGACCCCCGGGCTCAGGCATCGAGAGCCATCATCGACCAGCGGGCAGGAGCATCCATCACCAACGGGGAGTGACGGAGGGGAAGAAGATGCACCAGGCCAGAGGGCAGCCAAACACCCAACCTGACAAGTAGACATAGACAGACAGAGACACTCATGCATACCCTCCCTCTCATGCGCACACATTCTTACAAATACAGGACACACGAAAAAAGGACGCTGTACACTCATTCATACACCCCATACATACTCTATACTCCCAGGCCCAGGGACAGACGCCCCAAAGAGCACCCTTGCCCACCAGGACGGGGACAAGCAGACCGCCAAGGCCCCCAACCCGGCAAGAGTAGCCTACCAGCCCAGGTCCCCGACCAGACGGCCCGATATTCCACCCGGGCTCCAACCCCTGATGGTCCAATGAACAGGGGTGTGGAAAGACCCCCAGCCTCTCTCCCCCTGCGCAATTGTGGTGTTGTTGCGTGTTGTTCTAATGTGCACTTAAAACAGAGGGGTGGGTCAATGGAATACTGCCGGCTACCCCCATCTCCCTACCCAGGCACTCAGTGTCTAGATGCATTTAAACAGTGGGTACCGGCACCACAGGTGAGGCCCCTTATAAGGGGCCCCGCCTCCAGTGCCGAGGCGCACCCCCCGCCAGGTCCCTACATGTGCGTGTGTCATGTAAATGTTGCAAGCGTATAAAATAAAATTGAGACCCAGGCCGCCACCGGGTAGTGAAGACGGAAACTCCATCCCGCACCCCAGTGATGTGCCCACGTCCCAAGGCCCTAAAAAAACACGGCAATTTAAAAACTTCGCCGTTTTCGATAAAACATTTTTGCGCTTGGATGAGGTGGTTTTTCGAGCGTATCAAAATTAACATATTTTGCAAAACAGCAATGGAAACACCTTTTTCGCATCACAAGTCACATGAGCAACAACCGGATGTTACTACGCTTGAAAAAGACGAAGTAGTAGTCGGAGGAGAAAGATGGGGAGCCATGTTTGGGTTCATGAAAAGACTGAGTTGGTTTGTGATAAAGGCATAACCAATATATTATATTTAAAACAGGAAAGAAATGTGAGCTTTTTCCAAGACCACTCCCATGCCTCTAGAAACCGTCTATGTCTCCTCCTCATGGCTGATAAAAAGCTCTGGTGCCTTGCCTGCAATATGAATATATCTACCGTGAATGTTCACATCCTTTGCCACTGTTCTTACTTGCGTGAAAACTTGTGTATTAAACTGAGTTTGTTATTTCATGAAAACACCGCAACTGCAAAATAGTTTTTTTGACACTTAGACAATATCAACAAAGTTTTGCGCATATTTGTAATGGAAACACAGCTTGTGTTTCCTTCTGCCACTCTACCTCCCAGCTGCATCTCATTTCCCATCTCCCTGACAGCTGTCTCTCTCTCACCTACATCCATGTGTCCTTGATAATCTCTCAGGGTTTCTGTGCCATTCTCCACTCCTCCTCAGTATACTCAAGCTCTATGATCACTCCACTACTCATCTGGATTCTTGTCTTTCTTTTCTTGCCCTCGTGTTCTAAACGTGTATTTGTCTCTGCATGTTTTGTCAGCTTAGAAGTCAGTTTTCTATACATATATCTACGTATACTAATATTTGTACAGCATTTATGTACAAATAAAAATATAACTTATAGTTAGGCACTTCTTTGGTTCTGCTTCTGTGAATCAGTTGATGAGACAGGAATTAGGGTGATCCATGGAAGGATCTAGGTAGACAGGGGAAGAGTCTTTCCTTAAGAAAGGAAAACCAGGGGCTCAAAAACAAACAAAAAAACAGATTAAAGAGAAAAAGGCAAATGAGGACAAGCAGTTGTTCACTCAGATTTGTGACAAGAAAGATGAGCTACAAATGCATTATCAAGCATTGACACTGTTTTAACATAAATATCTACTCCAGGTTTAAAAGCACACATTTATGTTCGTACTTTATTTGAATAATATAGCAATACTTTATAGCATCACACACTACATAGTGAGTAAACAATATTTCTGGGTAAATAACGTAGTGAGAAGCAGGGGGAAGCAGAGCTGGGAGCTCAACACACTGCCGGGTAGCTGCACTTGTGTCCTCTGCTGCTGCACTTCTCCCCAGACGTAAGTTTACAGGAAAACACCCTATATGTCCCCTCATTGTCAAAAATCTAACACCTGCCAAATCACAAATCATTAGCAACTGTTTTACTGCATTGTTGTGCAAATTAGATCCTACACGCTTTTACATTAAGTACAGGATTGCTCTCAGTTTGATGCACATCTTAATGATGGAAATTGACTTATTTTAAAACGTAACTTAAAGACTGAGGCTACGTCCACACTAAGCCGATAAGGTTATACGGGGAGTTAGACACCTAATGTTATCCACTCAACACGAGCATTTACGCCCCGTTTAAGGTCCCATGATTGCGCAATCCCATACCTACCTGTGCAAATACTGGGCATGCGCGAAAAGACGCACGCAAAACGCGCATAATCTAAGTAATGCCAGCGCCTACATAATATAAACAAGAAGCTCTACAGCACAGTACATATTTGCTTGTCCTGTTAACCGAAGAGAACAATAGCTGCTTAGAAGAAGAGATAGTTTTTGGTGTGGACAGACGACGATTCATTGACGCCACTTCCTTTCATTATCCGGAGAAGCTGTCCACACTAGCTCACTTAGCCGTTGAATTAAGATTTACACGGCTCTCTTACCCGGCTAATAGTTATCCGGCCACAGATCTTAAACGACGCCGGGTTAGTGTGCAAGATAGGGGGGTGTAGACTAAATAATTATACGTTTAAGGCATTACCCGGCTTAGTGTGGACGTGGCCTGAATGTCTAGTTATGGCAGTTATTTTACCCCTTTGATTCTATAGTCTGCATTCATAATCATATAATCAATCAGATAATTACAATCATATAATAATTTATAATAAGATATAAACATTAATTAACTTGTACTTACCCTACACTTTGAAAAACGTATTGTGACAATAAAGTAGGGATGCACCGATACCAATAACGTCTAATGTACATGTATCGGTATCGGATAAACTTAACTGTGCTGGCAAACTACCATAGAGCTCCTCTTCCCCTTCAATCAGTGGGATGAGCCAGGTGGAATAAATCTTCCAGGCAATCTGGGCGTGGCACTACCTGGATCTGTTTTCTTTGGGCTGCAGATCCAGGAGCATTTATAGCACCTCAAACCCAAGCAAGCTCCTTGTCATCAAAGGGACTGGGCAAATCAAGCCCTCCACAAAACAATGAAAGACAACCGGTAAGCGCCATATTGGCCATGTTTTGCCTAGACTGCCTTAATCAGTGCCACATTTATTGTTTGACCAACAAACATTTGAATGGTTAAGAGCAATTTAATCTGCAGAGTCGTATTGAACCAAGTTCTTAATTCATTTAAAATTGTATGGTGTAAAAATCTTTCACTAAAAATTGTAAGCTCTAGTAACTTGGTTAAAAAGGATAGAAAAATGATTTGGCTAAAAATAAAATGATATCTGTTAATTAAGCTAAATATTAAGCTGAAGAAAGTTAAAGAAGTTATTTGGCTAAAATGTGGATTTAGCTAAAATTGTGATCATTTGAGTTAAAATTACTATTTTATTTATTACTTAATACTTGCTTAAAAGTAGAGACTTTATTTTGACAGAAATGGGTTTTAGTTTATTGTGAATAATTTTGTTTAATTTGTCTGTCAAATCAAATAACCTGTTTGTAATTTCTCTTTTAAGGTTTTTCACCTGTTTACGACCAATAAAAGTTAAATAAAAGGAGATCAACTGATCATATGGCTGTTTATTGAGTGAAATCCAGTTAAACATCTTCATGTGGAGGGACTGTCCCTTTCAAGTGGGGAATTGCACAAAAATTTAAATACAACTTGACAGTGAAAAACCGCTTTGAAGACTGGAGAAGGACCAAGAAGGTACTGCACACATCCATAGGACAAAGACTGTTTTTTTTTTTGTTTTTTTTTTTTTTTTAAATATTTTTTTTATCCCACGATTTTTTCCCCATTATTATCACCCCAGTGTTCCTACCTAAGTACAGTCCTGGGCATTGCCTTCCCTCTGCTGACCGTAGGAGGGCCCTGCACTGAGCTCAAGCCTCCTTCCTACTTGAGGAGTGAACAGGCCCATTTTGTCACCCGAGGGGGTGGGGTTCCCCCAGCTGGACGTAGCGTGTGGAAGGATCACACTATTCCAGCTGGATCCTCTCCAACCCCTCAGGCGCCTCGGTCAGCCAGGAGGAGGCAGTATATAGCCCAGAACTGATACATGTTTTTGTGGGAGTAGCTCACATTAACTACTCAAGGGAACACGGGGAGAACATGCAAACTCCACACAGAAAGGACTGTTTTTCTGATAAGAAATGGCTGATTCGTTACTGTTGGAGCAGCTAAAGGCCGCTAGGACATCAGCAAAGCGTCAGTTTTCCCGTTTGGCCAATAATGTGCTGAGAATGCATACAATGATGTCAGAAGAGGAGCTCAGAGGCATTTTTGTAAAGCTCACTGCAGAATCTGGCAAAGTGTTGGAAGCCAATGATGATGTAGAGGGTCAATATATTGCAGAAAACTCTGATGCAGAGGAGTTGAGCGAGCAGCAAAAGTCTGACTTGGACAAAACAGCCAATGAGTGTGAGAAAAAACTGCAAAAGCTAAAAGACCTCATACAAAAGACATTGTGGGCAAATTTCGGGGAATATGAACTGACACAAGTAATCACTACAGCAGAGTCACAAGCAGAACATGCGGGAAATGTAGACCCAAGTAAAAGCACAGATGCATATGTTTTTATGCTCGGACAACTAAAGAAACTTGTGAAGGCTGCAAAGGAGGTATATAAACATTGGATGTGCTGGGCCCCCCCTGTAGAGCAACACCAGTTCCAGAGTCGTATTAAAGTGCTTGAAACCATCCTTCCAAAGCTCACAATAAGACAAGCAGACTTTATAGAAACACAAGTCCGAGAACAAACCAGCAGATTGAGCACTGCTTCAATCAGTGGTTTGCCCACACCAGCAATTAAATTAAAGCCAGCTGCCCTCCCAAAGTTTTCTGGCATCCGCCGGGAGTTTCATTGGTGGAAAAAAGATTGGGAAGCGCTCCAGATGCAGGGAGAACCTACTGGCTCCAAAGACATAAAGAAATTCCAGCTTCTTGACAGTGTGGATGAGAAAACCATGCGAGACCTCCGCCTTACAATGTACACAACTGCTGAGGTCTTGGAGAACCGCTTTGGAAACAAGACCACTATAGCACTTGAGATAATAGAAGAGCTCCAAAGACTGCTAGCAGTTAAAGGTTACCAGCCCAGGAAGAGTGTTGAGCTCATTCAATTAGTAGGAAAAGCCCTGATTGACTTGAACGAGCTTGGTAGGAGCGGTGCTATAAAGAATCCTCTTGTAACAAAAACAATAGAGAGTAAACTTCCTGAAGGCCTGAAGAAGGAATGGCTTCTTCATATATCTGGCAAAGGTGATGAAGCTGAAGGAGACGGGCGATTCGACTACCTCCTCAAGTTTCTTCAAGGTCAAGAAGCCATCTATGAGAAGCTGGACCACCTGAGAGAGGAGGAACCAAGACCAAAGTCGGAACTTCGGCAAGCTCGAACCAAAACCTCCACACAACTAAGCAACCAGGTTCAAGGATGTGTGGTCTGCGGAGACAGCAAGCATAAGAGAAGACTTTACTTCTGCCAAAAGAAAAACAGCGTGATGAAGAACACCACTATTACCTTTGCCCGAGAACTAATATGTCCAGAGGAAATGCCACCCAGAAGCCCGACAACAGCAAAGTGGGAGGTGACACAAGAGGACACTACACCCAAGCCCAAGAAGAGTTCATGAAGAGCCTCTGATCTGAACTTGCAGAGAAGTGTCGCAGTGTCTTTTGAAACACTGTAGCCAGAACGTCTCTTGTGTCCAACCCACTAAGTCTTCTAGCAGAGAATGGAATAGTGGAATGGCCAGTCATCATGATGCTCTTAGAGGTCACAGCCAATGCAAATACAACTTTTGATAAGCCATAAGGAAGGGCGACTGGTCCCACAGAGAACGCGTACCGTTGGGGACCTAGTACTATGGGACGGACCGTTGGGAAAGACCATTGCAGGGACACACCCTGGTCTGTGTGAGGAGTGTACAGTTACAGCACACCAGTCCAGAACGCACTTTGCCAAGTCCATGAGAACAGCAGCATTGATGTATGAAGAATATATCTGTGCCAAACCTATCATCAAGTCTTCTTATTCCGCTACTACCACTCGTGATTTTATTGGGTGGTGAAGGTGGGATAGCATTGGTGCCCCCTGCAACCCAAAATGTGGAGGCTGTCGTTGCGGCAATTGCCAACCTGGTGGCAAGGAAATGACTTTGGCTGAGGAAAGGGAACTGGAAATTGTTAAGGGTGGCTTGACTTATGTTGGTGCTGATGACCACAGTGATAGTCCACACTGGCATGTGAGATATCCATGGCTCATGGACCCATCTTCACTGCCAAACAATAGAAAAGCAGTGAGGGCAATATTCCTCAGAACAGAGAGACAGCCAAAGAACCGCAGTGGAAAAAGGCCTATGGTGCTCAAGTCCATGAAATGGTTGACCGTCGGGCTGCAAAAAATCTGACAAAAGAGGATTTAACCAGCTGGAATGGACCTGTGTGGTATATTAGTCATCTCATTGCACACAACCCCCACTCCATTACAACTCCTGTAAGACTTGTGTGGAACAGTAGTCAAAAGTACCAAGGCCAAAGCCTCAATGACCTTCTGATGAAAGGCCCTGATGTCCTCAACCCGATCCGAGCTGTCCTCCTCAAGTTCCGCCAGGGCTCCTATGCTGCTCTAGGAGACATCAGAAGAATGTACAATTCTGTGTGGCTTGAGGAGAGAGAAGTCCATCTACACCGGTTCTTGTGGCATGATTCAGAGCACGATGAGCTGGAACAATACGCCATAACCAGAGTGAATATTGGGGACAAACCAGCAGGTTGCATAGCACAACTTGCCATGAGGGAGACAGCTAACCTACCTCAATTCAGAGACCTCACTGAGGAATGCAAAGTATTACATGAGCACAGCTACGTCGACGACATCTTGACATTCCACAATTGTCGTAAAAGACTCGAAGTCATCACAAAAAATGTGGAGCTGATTCTAAAAGCAGGAGGGTTTATCCTTAAGCCTTGGGTCTTCTCAAACCAAGGTAAAGATAGAGAAAAGGGATCACCAAATATTATTGTCCTGCCGAACCAGCTTAAAGAGGAAGACAACAAGGCGCTTGGTCTCGGCTACATTGTGGATGAAGACATGTTGCATGTCATGGTGAGGGTCAATTTCTCCAGACGGAAGAAAAAGATGAGGCTTGGGGAAGATTTACTGCAAGAAGAAGTACACGCACAGACACCAGACCCATTGAAAAGACGTGAACTACTAAGTCAAGTTGCTGGCTTGTACGACCCAGTTGGGCTGACGACTCCATCAAAGCAAAAAGGAGCCATTTTGGTTCGAAGGGCATTCCAGGAGGCAAAACAAAAGTGCGACATAATCAAGGACACATGGGACCTTCCCCTGTCAGATGAGCTCCGCAAAGATGCAATTGGATTATTTGAGGAGTACGTCCAGCTAAGAAAAGTGAGGTTCCCAAGGGCCCTTACCCCACCAAAGGCAAAAGAACCAGTCGCTGTCACCTTTTCAGATGGCAGTGAAAGCTCCTATGGTGCTATCCTCTACCTGCGGTGGAACTGCAACAAACGAATAACAATTCGACTGGTAGAGTCAAAAGCAAAGCTGACGCCTCTAGACCGCAAGGGGGATGCGGTCAAAGCAGAACTTTGTGGTGCAGTCTTTGCAAGTCGGTTGAAGAAGTACTTCGAACAGCACTCAAAGATCCAAATAAAACGGTGGTACCATCTTGGAGCTATCCAGCGTGAAAGCTATGGATATCAGACTTTTTTCGCTAGTAGAATTGGAGAGATCCAAGAGGCCACACGGTTACAGGACTGGTGGTGGATCCCTGGACCACTCAACATAGCTAACATTATCACTCGAGGAGCTGGACCAAAAGAACTTGATGTCTGTTCAGAGTGGCAGCAAGGGCCAGAGTTTCTGCACCAGAGAACAAGTGGCCAATTATGTCATCAAGAGATGTGTCTGGGGCAGCTCAAGTAAGCATTAGCAACATGCAAAAGAAATCATTTGCGGCAGCACTCACCAAAGCCCAAGCAAAACGTCTTTCAAATTTTGTACGACGACCTACTGCTGGTGCAGCTGTCCAAAACTTAGTGGATGAGAGGCGCTTTAGTAGCCTAACGTGTCTAATCAAGACTGTTGCTTTCATCTGGAGAGCTGCCAAAAAATTTCGATCTGCAAGCAAGTCCATCGAGACCCCAAAGTGGGAGGTGGTTCCCACAAGAGGTGTTATCACCGCCCCGGAGCGTCAAGATGCACTCAGAGACATATTTCTTGCTGCTCAAGAGGGAGTGACCTTCCCAGCTACCACTACAGACCGCTTGGTAGTGTACCGAGACACCGAATCTGGGTTACTAGTCTGCGGTGGGAGAATCCATGGCTTCAGGGAGGATGGCGCTGCAGTTCCCCTTCTTCCTTTCAATTCATGGGTCTCTACTTTGTTGGGACGGGAAGCACACCATGAGGGCCAATAAATGTGTGGCTACAACCCTGCTGAAAATGAGAAGGAAAGCCTGGGTCATCCAAGGGAGGAAGATCGCCAAAAAAGTGGTGGAAAGCTGCCTTTTCTGCAAGAAGTCCAGAGCAAGAAGGTGTAAGCAAGAAATGGGTGACCTACCCCAGGAAAGAGCCACATCTGCAGCCCCGTTCGAGTTTACCACAGGTGACCTCTTCGGACCATACTGTACCTAGTCAAAGATGACATCAAGAAACGAGTCTTGATGAAAGTGTGGGGTGTCATCTTTAGCTGTATGGTCAGCAGGGCAATTCATGCAGATGTGGTCAACACAATGTCGACAGAAAGCTTCTTAATGGCTTACCAGCGTTTTACTGCAATTAGAGGGCACCCAAGAAAGATCTGGTCTGACCCGGGGACAAATTTCATTGGTGCCAAACCTGTCCTGGGAGAGCTGTACCAGTTCTTGGATACTCAAGACAGGACTGCAATAGAAGAGATATCTGCTCAATCTGGTACCAAGTGGGAGTGGAAAATTCACCCTGCTGACTCTCCTCACCGCAATGGGGCTGCTGAAGCTGCTGTCCGCATCCTCAAGAAGGCACTCCAGAGCCCGGGCAACAACACTGGCCTCAGTTACAGCGAGCTTCAAACAACACTGCAACTTGCTGCAAACCTAGCCAACGAACGTCCAATAGACGCCAGGGTGCAGAGCCTTGAAGAAACCGTGCAGTATGTATCACCCAACACACTTCTCTTAGGCCGAGCCTCTCCAAGTGGTGATATTAGAACATTTGACTTTGCAAGCTACCCTTACAAGGGACTCAGAGAGATGCAGCACCATGTTGACAAGTTCTGGAGGTCTTGGAGCCAGCTCGCCGGGCCAAACTTATTTCTGAGGAGTAAATGGCACACTTCACACCGTAACGTTGCTGTCGGAGATATTGTCTGGTTGTGCGACCAAAATGCAGTGAGGGGCAAATCCAAGCTAGGACGGGTGGTGAGCATCAATCCAGATGCTAAGGACATTGTTCGAGACGTGAACATCAAAGTGGTCCAAAGCTCCTGCCTTCCTGTCACAAAACCCGCGCTAAATCGGCCTTCAGCCAAAGACCTGAAAGAACCTGCCCAAACCACGGTCCTGCATAGAGATGTTCGTCGCTTGGTTGTCCTGCTACCAGTTGAGGACCAAACTCAGAGGTAACTGGCAGTTTGCAAGTGCTGATTGTACAATCTTTCCACTGGTTTCCATTGAAAGATCGAGTGGGAGGTGTGCTGGCAAACTACCATGGAGCTCCTCTTCCCCTTCAATCAGTGGGATGAGCCAGGTGGAAGAAATCTTCAAGGCAATCTGGGCGTGGCACTACCTGGATCTGTTGTATTTGGGTTGCAGTGAAAGGAGCATTTATAGCACCTCAAACCCAAGCAAACTCTTTGTCATCAAAGGGACTGGGCAAATCAAGCCCTCCACAAAACAATGAAGGACAACCGGTAAGCGCCATATTGGCCATGTTTTGCCTAGACTGCCTTAATCAGTGCCACATTTATTGTTTGACCAACAAACATTTGAATGGTTAAGAGCAATTTAATCTGCAGTCGTATTGAACCAAGTTCTTAATTCATTTAAAATTGTATGGTGTAAAAATCTTTCACTAAAAATTGTAAGCTCTAGTAACTTAGTTAAAAAGGATAGAAAAATGATTTGGCTAAAAATAAAATGAGATCTGTTAATTAAGCTAAATATTAAGCTGAAGAAAATTAAAGAAGTTATTTGGCTAAAATGTGAATTTAGCTAAAATTCTGATCATTTGAGTTAAAATTACTATTTTATTTATTACTTAATACTTGCTTAAAAGTAGAGACTTTATTTTGACAGAAATGAGTTTGAGTTTATTGTGAATAATTTTGTTTAATTTGTCTGTCTTCATCAACTTGTTTGTAATTTCTCTTTTAAGGTTTTTCACCTGTTTACGACCAATAAAAGTTAAATAAAAGGCGATCAACTGATCATATGGCTGTTTATTGAGTGAAATCCAGTTAAACATCTTCATGTGGAGGGACTGTCCCTTTCAAGTGGGGAGTTGCACAAAAATTTAAATACAACTTGACATTAACCGATACCATGAACCAATACTCAAAATGTGGAAAATCTGCAATAAAAACACAAAAAAGGTAAATTTTTCACTTGAACATTTTTTGTCGTAATTTTAGATATTACATCAGTTATTTTTTTATTTTTTTTTGGTATCTTATCTTTATTTAAAGCTTTAAGGTTCATTACTCCAAAGAAAAGGGGGGAATGGATACAATCATAAGTGTCAAAAAAGACTGGGTTAAAGAAAAGCATATTGTTAGGGTAAAAAATAGTGGTTTAACCTAGAAAGAATCACACACAGGGGTCGGAGAGAAATTGAAGTTAAATGAACTCTGCAGTGGGAGATAAAATAAGTAAAGTTCTGCAGAGGGAGATCAGGAAGATACTCTGGTTGACCGTTTGTCTTTTTTCTCAGCTTCTCAGACAGTCTCCCAGGTTTATGTCCTGATCACACAGCTCTGTCACCTGGTCTCAAAGGGCCCTCCCACTGCAGTCTCTCTTTATTTGGTCAAACTTCATTAGCATCTTAAAAGAACAGGGTGTATACAAATGATCATATGGTTGAAACCAAATGACATTTAAAAAGTACATTTAAACTATGTGATAAAGAAATATACCCTAAGAAAATAATAATACAACATTATTATTTTTCCCTAACACATATAGTGAGAGCAGATTCAAAAACAAGTCTTATTAGTTTTTCTCATGAAAAAGACATAGAAGGATAAATGTACATTGAAACAATAGTTTTGATATGTATTCACTGTAAACAGATGGGTCACATCCATGCTGGATGTGATATTACATCAGTTATTTTGTCTTATTTAGGTTTAGTTAGTAAAGCCTGGTGCCTTTAGTCTCTTCAAGAAAAGTATAAAGTGGAAGTTAAACAGTTTAGTAATTCAAAAATAGTATCGGATATCGACAGATACACAAATTCAAGCATCGGTATCGGGACTGAAAAAGTCAGGTTCAGTGCACCCCTACAATAAAGGATATTTTAGCAACCATTTGAAGCAATACATTTCTGTTTCAGACCCTGCAGCAGCAGGTCCCTCATCAGGGCCAGGTGAAAGTACTGACAGTGCGGAGGATGTTACTTGGAACGTGCTTTCAGCAAACTTAAACTTGTAAAAAACTATTTAAGTTCAATGATGTCTCAGGATAGATTGAACAGCCTTGCCATACTCTGTAGAATTTCAGTTGGCCAAAAAACTTGACTTTAAAGACCTGATCATCAAAATTTGCGGATCCAAAGGCCCATCAATGGACATTTAGTAAACACTGACATTAATTAGTTTGTGCTTATTAATTTTCAAACCAAAGTTTGTCTCATTTGGTATGGTCATTGTTCAGAACTGCTTTACAGTATATTTGATTTAATCCAGGTTTGGACCTGGTAGACCTTTTGTCATCTCAAAAAGTAGCAATTTTGAAAAAAAAAAAAAATTTCATTCATCAGAGTATGGCTCATTTTGTTTACATTTAAGTGTTTTTTATGATAAAAATGCAATACCCCACCCACTGGTATAACTTTGGTATTTTTTGGTTCTACTCCCCTGAGGGTACGAGGAATTACTATTCCATCTGAAAATTGCTTTTAAAATTGCTTAAAATTGCTGCTTTTCTGTTCAAGCTCTAGAAAAAGTGCATCCATCAAAATAAAAATAAAAAACAGAAATGCTTCAAATATCATTCTTGCGTTGTATGCATATACAGTTAACCTCTGAATACTTTCAACTCCTTTCTGATAAGAGACAAAATTATGTATCATTAAACTGGCAGGTTTTCATGATGTCATATCTGGAAAGGAAACATGCATCTCTCAAAGGTGAGAAACTAATGTCAGAGGAGTACGAGTTTGGGAAAACAATAATAAAAGTATGAGAAAAGAAGTATGATTGACATTACAGCTACCTAACCACTGGTATTTTGATGATTTATTCTTGAGGTTGGATAAATTTTGCCATATATACATAGTCATATTAAAAAATTAGAATATGCATTCTGATTAGGCTATTTTGTCAGATTTAAAGTACCTTTTAAAAATAATTAATGAAGCTCACATTTCTGTCATGTTTTTTTATCAGATTTATTTAATAAAAACGATCAATAAGGTTAAAGGTTGGATATGTAGCATGAGCATGATAGCGACATCTATTTTATCTAGCTTGTATTAAGAACAATAAAAACATCTTTCCAGCTGCATGGTTCCCTGCCGACGCATCCAGCGACCAGCCTGAACAGTGTCCAGTGATGGATGTATTTTAGAGCTTAACTGACCGTTAACCTTAGCAAAATTAGCAAGTGAGCTAGCTTTCTGATTCAGGAGGAAAGTCGTTGTTTCCATGTGTGTTTGATGCAATTAAAATGTTTTATATGGGTCCATCCAGTGTAGGCTTCACCTAAAACTGCTTTAGTTTCTGTTCTTCTGCAGTCACTCGTCTCCTGAGACGGAAACAACATTGCCGGGGCTCTGAAACAGCTGCTTGACTTGCTGACTCCACTATTCTTCCCAGTGGAGCCGAGCTGCACTGAACATTATCATAACTAACAGAAATAAAGGCATGGTGTGTGTGCGTGTGTTCCTGTCTACCAATCAAACAGGGCACCATTTTTCACTTTTTCAGGTTTTTCCCTTGTAAAGTGAGGAATGTTTAATACAAAGTGAATATATTCTGCATTGTCCTCACTTTCGATTAATCTTGCTGACCTCTACTGGCTGGTTTTACAGGGAAGGTGAAAGGAAACCAGAGTGTATATTAATGTTAAACATTAGATACTGACTGGGAAAATAAAATAAAATTATTTCATTATTTCAGCCACATCACATCTACTTCTCAGTGACCAAAAACCACACAAACAAACAAACTGGGTTTTAGCAGTAATATCTCTTTACATTTTATTAGATTTTATATTTAGTCTTTTCAAATGAAGTTTAGCTATTTTGGAGCCACAGCCAATTAGGCGAAGTACTGTAAACTGACATTTGTTGCACTCCAAATGGAAAGCTTTTATTCTTGTAGCCATATTTTCACGAAAGCCATCACAACAACATATAATCAAGCTAACGTCATTGCAGATACAACCAACACTCTAATTGTGAGAAATGACCTAATCGGGCTTTTGTCAGGAATGTTCAAATGAAATCTAGTATCACTTGAAAAAATGAACTGCGAGAGAGCAGCATTGACTGCATCATTTCCTCCACTGCTAGGAGGTTTATTTGGCTGCGGTTGTGGTTGCTATGCCCCCAGCTCCGGGTCTGAATCCATACCTGGCCACTCAGGTTTGATGCTGGTCTTTGACAGTCGGGAGTGTTTCGGCCATAGGATATCTATGGTTTCGGCCGCATGCTGTTTATTGGTATTATGGGATAGTCTAAACAACCCGGAGACACACATTTCCCAAAATCTATATATTAATCTTTTAGGTGGAAAGTGGAAAACACACTAGTATTCCAATGCTATTACGGAGGTAACTGTATTCTAAATACCACGTTTAAAAATAGTAACTGTAACGGAATACAGTTACTCGTAATTAGTATTCTAAATATGTACCGCCGGTACATGTATTCCGTTACTCCCCAACACTGCTAAAATTAATGGAAGTCAATGAAGGTCCTCACTACTACTAGCAAGACCACAGTGTGTGTATGTGTGTCTGTATCCAGCCAAGGTAACTCTGATTCCCATTGGATATCAATAATAAAAAATACATGACATGCCACCTCTGTACCACTGTGTGTCACATTGTCAGACGTCTGAGGCATCTCAAAGAAATCATCTCAGTGGTTTGTTCTTAGACTTTCATCTTCATATTAATCTGGTGGTAGCTAGAGTCTCCTCAGTAGAAGCATGAGGATATTTCACCCTGAGTAAGGTGTGAAAAATGACAAGCTCCTTGACATAAGCCTCTAAAAATGAAGCTTGCCTAATTAGTCCTGGCAGAGCCCCAGCCATCAAAGAGAGGGATGTTGTGAACTAATTGAGCAGACAGATTAGTGGAGGTCTGACATGGCCAAAGAGCTCTGAAATAGGTGTGACGTAAACACTACTGACAGACATCTATTTAGCCCACATTGTAACAGGAAACCTCTTAATTGTAATTTTCTCAAGTATGTCTCAGAGTCTGGGACATTCTTTAGTGATTTTTTTATACAGCTGCAATTCAAAGCAAAGGGAGGTCAAAAATCACATGGAATCCATTTATATGCAATCTAATACAGTCAAGTAAAAAAAAATATTCTTAGGACATTTTAAAGTTCTTATAAAAATGATCTAAAGAAGTTCTTAGATTAATTTTGATCTTTACTTTGATCCTAAACAAGCAAAGTGTGGAAATTGCAAGAGGAAAATAAAATCTCTAACACAATCGAGCTCAGGATAGGCTGCCATCTGACTCGACCGGCTGGGGGTGAGAGGACAGGAAAGAGACAGACAAACACAGACTCTCTGGGCCAAGTGTCTTCCTTATGGGGAAGAAAAGCAATGAAAATGCAGAACACCAAGATAGTTAATGTGTCCTCCATCAGTGTAGGCCAATCAAGAAAATAGACAGCTGTAACTTGTACGAGATGATATGGAGCTTGGTCAGTATTTATAATGATTTAATATGATTATAATTGTTGGGGGCCATTTTTCACAAATGCATTGAGCAGGATGGTTGGAAACCATTATCCCTAAATGGACTGAGCAGACTGTACTTCCCAGCATGCTTAGTGACAGCCCAAAAGCTCTCCCATTGGTCCATGGCCACCAATGGTGACATTAAAGATGACCTCACAGCCGAAGTCTATAAAGAAAGCAGAAATTGGGGGCAAAATCTGTTCTCAGTAGATCTGCATAGAGGACATCTCATTTCATTGGTTGGAACTTTCCCTTTTACTCTGACCTACTGGTCAAGGAAGAACTCTCATTCTAAAAATATTCAAAGTGCTGCTGTCTATCAAACAGTTGTCTGTGTATTTAGCTATGCGTGACGGTGTTGAACTGATGCAAAACAGTTTTGAAGATATCAAACGGCTGCATTGCGGTCTGCACCGGCTGACTCAAGCTGAACCTACTTTTCTTGTGCACATAAGTTTTTGCCTTCTTCTGTTCCATGTGGACTTCTTATACTCCCTCCCGCGTGGTTTGGACCTTGCTTCAGCACAATAGAAGAACCGAACCACATTTAGGTGTCTGGGCAGATTGATAAAGTAGGGCAAAATAGGTAAACGTCAATTTACTCTCTCCCCTAATCTACTCTCTCTCGCTCTCTGAGCACACAGTTTGCAGAGCCGGGCTCAGTCCGGTCTGCATAGCTGAAAGGCTAACTCTGTTGTTCTGTATCTGTAAGAGCTTTGGCCTTCCCCGGGATAGCACATGTTGTGGGCTTGACTCCATTTTGGCCAAAGCGACTTTTATGGCATGTGCTGTCCACCATCTTGGCCGAGAGATACGTCTTATGACCCCTGTCCAGCACACTGTCTCTTACTCGACCCTCCTAGAGTGAAATATAAGATAGCTTCCTTCCCTGATCTTCTTAGTGTTCATTGTATGGATTATTTTTCATATATTATAAATTTTCTAATATCGGTTAGTAGTTAGGTGTATGTGTAGAGTAGATGGGATTTATTGATTAAATGTTTGGCTAGAAAGTGTACGTATTTTGTGAATAAATCTTGCATAAGTGTGAAGTTGATGTGTAATCGCTTGCGTGTATGCATACAATTAATGTCTACAACATCTGAACTTAGCCTTCAGATGAGACTTAAATGCCTGGTAATATAAAGTTATTCTTCTAAAAAAAGAAGTGGTGTCATCTAATTAATAATTAATAACTTAAACTTAATCAATAATAATATGAATTATGAAAGAAAATATATTTTTAAAAATTCTGAAAGGAAGGGGGTCATGAGTTAAGAGGAGAGCTAAATTTTTAAGTATTATGTAGAAACTCTCGGGACAGTACATGGATGAAACAGTTTTGAGCATTGTGTGTAGACTGCTGGGTGATGTGGTGTACTGTACATTTATTTTGGAGAGCAACTTAATTATACAAATATCTACAGTATGTATGTATTTTTGTTGAGTCACTTGGGATAGGATTTAATAAGCATCAGCTTCTACCTCTGAACTTCCCGACACCTAAACTTCTTTGAAAGTCACTTTGACGATAAAGTTAATTATTTTTGTTATTTAAACTTTTTCTGTGGTTGACCTTAGTTTTTTAAATAATATTCCCCATTTGCTTTGAAGTATTGAAAACTTAAATGAGAAGTTAATACATGCAATGTATAAAAAAGATCCTATTTTCACAGACATTTTCCCCCCTCTTAGATCAGTTAAGATTACCAAATTATTCCTAGTGCCACATTTCTTCAAAGTTAGACATTTCATGTGATCAATGATTAATATGTGTTTATAGATGTCAGGAAAACCAAAATTATGACATGGCTTTGTAAGCATGTGATGGTTAAACAAAGAGACCACGTGGTGCTTATCAAATGAACTAGCCCTCGGCTAACAAAGAAAACCTGAATTGGGTGAAAAAGGGTGAACAGAGACTATACTCGGCTTTGCCTGCCACTACAGAAAACCCTCCAATCGGCGGTTCAGAGCCGAAATAAAAGCAAAAATAACCCACGATCAATCGAACACTGCTTGTCTACTAATTAAAACAAATATTTCAACAAAATCACAATCATTAAAAAGAAGCAGTACACTTCAAACACAGATCTGATTCATGAACGTTAAGAGGACATGCATGCATAAAAATAAAATAAATTAAGGAATCCTAATTTGCATAAACGAGAATGGAAATGTCTTACTTTGAGGCATCCGATCATTGATTGCTGCAAAGTAAAATCCTTTCAGGGCGGAAAAACGCGACGTGTAAAAAGGGAAAATTAAGGGGGAAAAAGCTTCGATGGCCAGGCTCAGCTTAAGGAAGGTTTGCTAGCGTAAAGAAAGGTTGCGCATGTGTCCCAAACTGTATCACGACTCTGGGCAGAACGGGAAGATCTCCTTTAGCACGAACAGATCGAACAAGAGAGAGCTGCGCATCCTTTTTTGATCTTTCACGGGGGGGGGGGGGGGTGCGCTCTCAGCTGTTCCTTCATCCACTTAGAGATGTAGAAAGTCCAGGGGGCTGGCGAGTCGGTCCGTTGGCCTACCGTGGTCAGGATCTCCGAACGTCAGCCCTCCAGGAGTGAGGTCAGAATGAGAGAGAGACGGTTCTTGATCAACCAAAGTGCATGCGTGTCTCACGGTTTTTCGTCCGGTGGGTAGTGTTCCTGCCCTGGTCGAAAGGCGGGGGGGTGGGACCAGCACAATTGGGGAATACTGCCGTCATCCATAATTAGGACGCTTTTATACTTTCATATATTCATGGGTCAGACCCAACAGTCACATCCTGGGACAAAATTTCTAGATGCATTAAGGTGTCATGTTAAACTATTCAAACTTTTTTATGGTTGTATAAACAGGATGGGAATGTCCAGCCATCTGGGCTTGAAGGAAGGAGACAGGTTCGGTGACCTAAAGATTAAGGAGTATATTTGTGAACTCAAGGTATCACATCCAGAACAAAAGCATAGGACTTTGTGCATCTTTAAAAACATGTAAATTGACTGTAAAAAACAGAGGTTTGTATACATTTGAGTAAAGTTTGAAATACCAAAATTATTCATATTTGCTAAATGCCAAAGTAATAAGAGGAATAAAATGTCAGGGATTTATTTATTACTGTATTCAAAATCAGAAGTTTACATACTGATTTTTTAAAAATCCAAATCGATTGAAATTATGTCACAACCTTGCTAATCACAATCCAAAAGAGGATCGCAATCACCTCCTCCCATCTTTACATAGTGTCGCATTACTTGCGTCCCTCTCGGACTTCATAGCACCAGTTAACAGGCAACCATCTACTTACTCAACAACAGATTACTTTCCTTATCACACGGAGCTACGCATTGCATTTTCCCTAACAAGTAACTCACCAGTTCTCCTACAACTCACAACAACACCTTGTAACATTATTAACTGCTGTATCACATTGAAAGCATCCCCTGCGATCAGAGCAAACCTACAAAGCACATTTGATGACACCTGCTGGTAGCTATTAGATTAGCTACAGTTAAACCATGGCTACGACAGATGAAGAAAGAAGAAACAGGACCGCAGCTAAGTTCCTCCTGCTGCTCTTAAATCCCCGCTGTGGAAATGTTTTGCATTCCCGGTGATTTAAGTCGAAGAAGAAGACTGTTGCACATTTGCTCCCTCCTCTCAGCCATCATGTGTCCTTTATTTTTGTGCACGCTCCAGTAACTAAAAAGAGTCACTAGATGGCAGCGACCCTCTGTTACTATTCAATTTTGTTTTTTATTTATTTTGCTTGGTGTGTTTCCCTGTGTTCAACTTGAGTGAAGGAGATTGTTACACTTATATTGTAAATAAATTAAGAAAATTTGACCATTAGTGCCTAATGTGATACATTACACAAGAATAATTGAAATTGTTTAACTTATGTGTAGTCCATCTTGTGAAATAAGATGTACTGTACAAAATCTAATTAATAAAACCAATGATAGTAGACTAGACTAGTCTCGAAATGGCGTAGGGATCTGTGCTGAAAAAGAAAAGAAGCACAGAATTGAATCGTGATATATATAAAGGGCTGTCAATCTATTAAATCTGTGAAAAAATTGAATCTAATTAATGACAGGGTAGCTGTGAATTAATCACAATTACTCATGATTAATTACCATTCCTAAATTTGATTTTAAAATCTTTCGGTGTATAAGGACAAATCCAGATGCCGCTGCTCTTTTATTTAAGGGAGTACCTGCTTAAGGCCATTCGGAGTAGTAAAAAATATGGCA
This sequence comes from Apricaphanius iberus, assembly GCA_028564705.1. Taxonomy (NCBI): domain Eukaryota; kingdom Metazoa; phylum Chordata; class Actinopteri; order Cyprinodontiformes; family Aphaniidae; genus Apricaphanius; species Apricaphanius iberus. Next base: position 74,782 of record JAPXFQ010002486.1, on the reverse strand, counting down.
GAGAAAATGCTTTCATATTTTCTTTGTTCTTTATTATTTCCACATAGCTGCTGAAACAGGATTAGATGCTGTACATGTGAAGAGGGAGATTAATGCATGTGTGTTCTCCTTTAAAAACTAAATACAACTAAAGTTGAGCTAACCAAAATATAAGAATAAACTTAACATTTGGATATCAGCAGTCTGTGTTCAGCATCACACAAATGATGTCTCATCGCAATCTGCTGGTATTCCTTACATAGAAAACTTTTAACTGATTGGAATGTTTGTATAACTGTATTGAAATGACTTTTGTTGTAAAGTGCCTTGGGATGACATTTGTTGTGATTTGGCGCTATATAAATAAAAGTGAACTGAATTGAAATCAAATGTAATATAGACTTAATAATAAAATTTCATCATTTTCCATTCATCCATAAGTAAACCCACAGTAGATAAAACTATCAATGTTAATATCAAGAAATTACTGCTCTTATTGTGAAGAGCATCCACAGCTACTACTGCTAATGAGTTAGCATTAATCTAAGTACAAAAAAACTACTTTACCTGAATAATTTTGCATTTTAATGCAACGGTAACTCACAACGAAATTCACGGAAACTATACAGTTAACCAAAGCAAATACATCAATAATAAGAATATACTCACATACTCACAAAAAATCAATTGAATGAATTAATTAAATTTCTTTACTGTGGGGGATGTTAAAAAAAGTAAATCAAGTTATTTTGTACTGGCACATTTTTGGCTCCCCAGAGCTTCCGTAGAGGAATTGATTTGGGTTTGCGACGACAGACATGGAGCAAAAGACCCCATACTGTGGAATCTGCAGTTAAAGTCAACAGCATCACAAACCTATTCCAACACCTCAAACAGAGGCATCCAGCCGAATATGAAAAAATGCCACAGTCTTTGAGACAAACAAAATAAAATCATGTTTTATTTTTAGGCAATATTGCACAGCAGAAACATACAAGTCCTGCTGCAGAACAGCTGATGCAAAACAACTCCTCACTATCAACTATAGTTATCAAACCAATACTAAAGAAGAACAACCTAGACAGCGCGTTGATGCAAAACTACAGACCAATCTCTAATCTCCCATTTATCAATCAAATTATTGAAAAAGCTGTGTTCCAATAATTAAATAGCTTCCTATCAATGAACAACCGCTTTGATATTTATCAGTCTGGTTTTCGTAGCTACCACACAGAGACAGCCCTTGTCAAAGTTTTCAAAGATATCCATACAAATACTGACCGTGGTAAAACCACAGTACTAGTACTATTAGACCTCAGGGCGTCGTATGACACAGTTGACCATGATATACATTGGGGCAAAAAAGTATTTAGTCAGCCACCGATTGTGCAAGTTCTCCCACTTAAAATGATGACAGAGGTCAGTAATTTTCATCATAGGTACACTTCAACTGTGAGAGACAGAATGTGAAAAAAAAAATCAAGGAATTAACATTGTAGGATTTTTAAAGAATTTATTTGTAAATTATGGTGGAAACTAAGTATTTGGTCAATAACAAAAATTCAACTCAATACTTTGTAATATAACCTTTGTTGGCAATAACAAGAGGTCAAACGATTACTATAGGTCTTTACCAGGTTTGCACACACAGTAGCTGGTATTTTGGCCCATTCCTCCATGCAGATCTTCTCAAGAGCAGTGATGTTTTGGGGCTGTCGCCGAGCAACACGGGCTTTCAACTCCCTCCACAGATTTTCTATGGGGTTGAGGTCTGGAGACTGGCTAGGCCACTCCAGGACTTTCAAATGCTTCTTACGGAGCCACTCCTTCGTTGCCCGGGCGGTGTGTTTGGGATCATTGTCATGTTGGAAGACCCAGCCACGTTTCATCTTCAAAGCTCTCACTGATGGAAGGAGGTTTTGGCTCAAAATCTCTCGATACATGGCCCCATTCATTCTTTCCTTAACACGGATCAGTCGTCCTATCCCCTTAGCAGAAAAACAGCCCCAAAGCAAGATGTTTCCACCCCCATGCTTCAAAATAAGTATGGTGTTCTTGGGATGCAACTCAGTATTCTTCTTCCTCCAAACACGACGAGTTAAGTTTATACCAAAAAGTTCTACTTTGGTTTCATCTGACCACATGACATTCTCCCAATTCTCTGCTGTATCATCCATGTGCTCTCTGGCAAACTTCAGACGGGCCTGGACATGCACTGCCTTAAGCAGGGGGACACATCTGGCACTGCAGGATTTGATTCCCGGTCGTTGTAGTGTGTTACTGATGGTAACCTTTCTTACTTTGGTCCCAGCTCTCTGCAGGTCATTCACTAGGTCCCCCCGTGTGGTTCTGGGATTTTTGCTCACCGTTCTCATGATCATTTTGACCCCACTGGATGAGATCTTGCGTGGAGCCCCAGATTGAGGGAGATTATCAGTGGTCTTGTATGTCTTCCATTTTCTGATAATTGCTCCCACAGTTGATTTTTTCACACCAAGCTGCTTGCCTATTGTAGATTCACTCTTCCCAGTCTGGTGCAGGTCTACAATTCTTTTCCTGGTGTCCTTCGAAAGCTCTTTGGTCTTCGCCATAGAGGAGTTTGGAGTCTGACTGTTTGAGGCTGGGGACAGGTGTCTTTTATACAGATAACAAGTTCAAACAGGTACCATTAATACAGGTAACAAGTGGAGGACAGAAGAGCTTCTTAAAGAAGAAGTTACAGGTCTGTGAGAGCCAGAGATCTTCCTTGTTTGAAGTGACCAAATACTTATTTTCCACCATAATTTACAAATAAATTCTTTAAAAATCCTACAATGTGAATTTCTGGATTTTTTTCCCCACATTCTGTCTCTCACAGTTGAAGTGTACCTACAATGAAAATTACTGACCTCTGTCATCATTTTAAGTGGGAGAACTTGCACAATCGGTGGCTGACTAAATACTTTTTTGCCCCACTGTATTACTAGAACGTCTAGAGAGCTGGGTCAGACTCTCTGGTACAGTACTCGACTGGCTCAAATTCTACCTTAAGAACAGGAACTTCTTTGTGTCTATTAGCCAGTTCTCATCGCAAAAACACAGAAATAACATGTGGAGTCCCCCAGGGCTCCATCCTAGGGCCCCTCCTATTTAGCATCTACATGCTCCAACTAAGCCAGATTATAACCACCAACAATGTTAACTACCACAACTATGCTGATGACACTCAGCTTTATATCTCAATGTCACCAGGTGATGATGAACCCATCCAAATCCTCAATAAATGCATTTAGTAAATTAACAGCTGTATTTCCCATAATTTCCTCCAACTGAACAAAAACAAAACTGAAGTGCTTCTCTTCGGACCCAAAAAAGATTGATTAAATATCAGTACACAGCTTCAGTTGGTCCAATTAGAAACTACCAACCAGGCCAAAAATCTAGGTGTAATAATGGACTCAGACCTGAACCTCCAGGGTCACATAAAGGAAATAACAAGGTCAGCTTTCTATCACCCGAGGAACATTTCTAGGATTAAAGGAATGATGACACAAGGAGACCGAGAAAAAGTCATCCACGCGTTTATCTCTAGGCGCCTTGATTACTGTAACAGTATCTTCACAGGTCTACCTAAAAAATCAATCAGACAGCTGCAGCTGATCCAGAACGCTGCTCCCTCTGTTTTCACTAGAACCAAGAAAGTAGAACACATCACCCCAGTTGGAGGTAAAAGATACAATTTCTCTAAACAAAAACATTTTAGAATAAAAAAAAAAAATAAACAAGAATCTGCATTTTACAGTCCATCCCAATTATCATCTCAGGCCTCCTTTTGTTTACAAACACCAAATTTAGTTGAAGCTTCTAGAAATGTCAAAACATTGTGGTCATTTTTGCTTTACCATGGTTTCTCAATTAACTTTCCCCAAATATATCATTACTAAATAGACAACAGTTTTTCAACAGTTTTTCAATTCCAGTCAGGATCCAATTCAAAGTAAATATACATACAAGTTGACGGAAAGAAAAAATAAAATAAAAATCTAAATCAATTGTCAGCAACAAAGTCGTCACTAATTAAATTGTATATTATTCCTTTATTCTATTTTATTGTATTATCATAACTGTTCTAGAACCTTTTTCTCTAAATTCAGGAGGCAATAATTCCCTCTCAGCATCAAATTATCTCCCCTTTCCTAGGTAGACTAGCTACCAGATCCTGCAAAATCTGAAAGATTAATTTTAAAATCTAAAACCTGAACCCAATTCCTATTTTGCGCCAACAGAGAAATCTTCAAGAGATTCTGAAAATGTATATTTGTCTCAACACTTCAAAAAAAAAAAAAAAAGTTTATTAAATTTACTTGCTTCAATTGCATAGATTGTTTCCACACAATCAGAATAAATTCATTAGAATTTACTTGTTTCTCATAAATTACACTAACATTTTGAATTAAGCTGATATTTACCGGTTGTTCTTAAACAAATGTACCACATAATGTAGTTATTTTTCTTTTATTCATTAGAAAATTTTCAAATTCAGCACCAACTTGTTTTCTCAACATTGCTCTTACTCAATGTTTATATGTTATGTAAATAAAAACAGAATATTTAAAAATGATATTTTTCTTATAAAACAAAGCTTTGAAAACTCAGAATAGTTCAATCACATTCATAATATCTCCTTGCTGTTTAGAGATTATCACTGTGCTAATTATCGTTTTTCATATTATTCAACAATGTGTTTATTCAAGTAACCAGTAACAGGTAATTGCAGTACTAAAGCCTTTTTTATTTTAATCTTTGTATAAAGAAGAGACAATATTTCCCAAACAGCATTTCTATAGTCAACAGGGATAGAAGAAATAGCCAAAATGAAAATAATTTCAGTATTGTTGATAATTACTTAAATGGTACTCATTTAAATCATGTGTGGTGGAAAGCATTTGATGTTATGTACTTTCTGTACTTTTAATCAACTGTGACCTGGTTTATTTAATGTTGTAGTATCAGTTTGTCACATCATCACCCAGGACATGTTCAGAGAGTTTTGATAATGATAGTCCATATCCTGTGTTACCATGGAGATGGTTCTTCAACCGGGCATCCTTAAAGATACACAAAGTTCTCAGTTTTCTAATCTAAGAGAAAGGCGCCACAAAGTCTCATCGATTTTCATCTTGAGAGTTGTACTTTATCGAGTAGAATAGATAGACCAAGATTGCTAGTAATAATATAAGCTTGATGTTGTAAGACCGAGACAGGTCAGTATTCCACATTTACTGTGATGTGTTGCTGTCCTTCTCTATGATCAATTAAAATCATATTAAAACCTCCAAACGTTTAAAGGAATCTTTCTCATTTATTAAGAGTCTCAAAAATCCGACTACACATGGAAATAAGTAAAATGTGTATAAATTGTGTAGCACTTGTGTATAAATCCTGTAAATTGAAAAACCTGCCAATTCCTAACCGTTCATCCTAATAGACAAGGTTATATGCTTCTCTGAGATGTTTTTACGTTTTTCCAATGAATTTCTAATTCTTCAAAAACTAAAGCACTTAATATGTCCATAATACCTACTAGTAATTAATCTCAGTCTTTTATCATTAAGTATTCTATTATTCAATAGTTTATCAATTTCATACATTTTTCTCTCTCATGTCTAAACTAACTCATTATGATAACGGACATACTACACATTCATCAAAATGTTTCATTTTTCTTTGGAAGAATTCAAACATTATTTTTTAAATTAATTTTCTGCTTTTCAATATATCAAACTAATTATTTTATGAATGCATCTTTTAATTTTATTCTTTGAGCAGCTCATCAACAATTCACACTAAACATCCAATCTATCAACTAGATATTTTACGTTTGTCACCAGCCTGTCCTAATTTCGTCATCTACACCCATTTGCCTCAAATTTTCAACTGTCACTTCAATACAACTTCATATCACCTCAGTTCTTTGCTTTTACTCTGCTCCCTCTCTGTTTTGTCGTTTATCTGCATCAAAATTTTGAGGATTCGATTATTAGATTATTACAATATTATTTTATGTAGAGGATCCGAGACTTAACTGTCCAAAATCTGGAATTTTATTTGGGTCTAAATATGGGGCCGGCTTCCGTAAACAGATCTGAGGGCCGACTCTTAAATAGTGAGTAAAGTCCTTTCTAGGAGCCGAAATGTTATGTTTTCAGTAAACCACAAGGATCTAATCTTCAAAATTAGTCACAATTCTCGACACACTCCGTCCCCTGCTTCAAAAACCATTTAATTATTCTTTATGTTTACTTTCTTTTCGATGTAAAATGTTTCATTCAGTTTCTTCTACTTTATTCATTTTTAAACAATATTTTATACTCAAGTTTTAATCACAAGAATCCTCAACAACCACAACACAGAGATCTCATCACACACAATCGTTCTACTTCTCGTTTATACAAAGACTCAGATATTTATCTATTTATTTGTAAACTTATGGCTTCAAGGACTTGAAACCTCAGAATTGATCAAATAACATTATTTAAAACTTAACTTACCGGTTTCGTGCCCTTGAAAAGATTCACCAGCTGTCTCTACTCCGGGGGAGAACCACACACCTGCACCACCGGGTCCGTAAGGCGGAGAACCCCCAGCAGCTCACACCGCTCCTTCCCCGGAGCGCAGATCAGATGCCCAAAAGAAAAGAGAAATAAATCAACAATAAATCCTTAATCAGACTCCCTTTTACTAACCTAGGTTTAATTTCACTTTATTCCATGACGTCTTTTATTTCTAATCACCATGAAAGGTCCATGACCTTTAGGAGTCCCAGACTCGCAGCTTCCCACAAGCTGTTACTGACCTGTGATCAAAACCAAACACATGTTTTGCAGGACACAGGTCTTCATTAAAACATTTAAACAGAGCAGTTTCTGAAAAAAAATCTATGAATATGAATAGAAGATATGCTAATATAATGCTGAGGAATGACAGGTTATCTTGCTCTATCCCCACACTGTTGATGTGAAGTGCTTCTGCTTCTGCTGCTGCCGGCTGATTATGCTTTGCCAGAGGGGACTCACTTTGAAATTCTTAATGAAGATCTCCAACTGACAGCAGAACTGAAAAAAGTGACATCTGTTGATTTGCAAACACGTCTGCTTTCACAAGGAGGAAAACAAAATCCTGCATGTGTGCTGGCTGTCACTCCCACTCAGTATTTTAATGAAAAAGCAAACAGTTAGTAAAATAAATGTGAGTAGAGTGGTTACTATCCATTGCAAAAGTATTTATAGTCATAACAATTCAAAATTTTGTAAGATTACAACCAAATACTACATTTTACTTGTGTTTTATGTGATAGAAAAACACATAATAGTCCATATTTCTCAAATAATATAAAAGGATAGATTGTTTTCAGCCCCTCTGATTCAATACTTTGTAGAAGCAGCTTTTGATACGGTTAAATCTTGCAGATCATCTACAGCCTGAAATTTTTGGCCATTCTTCTATGATGAATAACTCAAGCTCAGTCAGACTGGTTGGAGGGTGTTTTTAAAGACCATTCCACAAATTGCCTCAGATTTAAGTCTGAACTATGACTAGACCATTTTAACATATGAATGAGGCAACACTTGTGAGCTATTTCAGGTAGACAACTCTAGCTGTAATTCTGCTTCACTCGTTACATACAGCAGAATATATCAATTTACAAAACACAATATATCTATAACAATTCGGGCAATCTATTCAGGCGGCAAAGCATCCTGCTGGACTAAGATCCCCATAGCACTACTGACTCTGTGATTATAGCACTCTAACCATGCTTTCAGATTAGCCAGATCATCATGATGGGTAGGTTGGCAGATGTGCCATAATATTTCCATGTTCATATGATGGATTGATCAAACCTCTCTAAGATGTTCAAAGCTTTGGATTTTGTTGCAGAACCTAAACTTGCATTAAACTTCACAAATTGCTCCCTGATCTGTCTGCTGAGTTTTTTGGTCTTCAAGATCCTGTTTGTTCTCTAATATTCTCTAACAAATTAAACAGGCCTTCTTGGAACAGCTGCCTTTGTTACCGAGATTAAATTACACACAGATGGACTCTATTAACTGATTAGATTACTTTGAAGGCAATTGTTTGTACATAATTTTGTGTAGATGTATTAGATTAAAATAGGCTGCCTGTGATGGGATCCTGTGTTTGTGTACTAGAGAATAGGTTCCTTCTCCAACCTTCTCTACCTGGCGTGGCAGACGGCAATCATCAGGTGTTCCTGGTTAATCCTCATCCACTTCCAGCTCAAAAGGAGCAGCTCTGGCAAACTGACACAAGCAGGTTCTCACCTCGAGTGAGGTATATGGCCAAACTTTCCTCCGAGACTTGAAGTAAGAAGAATTATCGCCTCAGTTTGAAGCACTACTCAACTGCTCTGTTCTCTGTAGAACCTTCCCGGATACCTGTAACAAACCTCCGGATCCTTCCAAGCCAGAATCCCTCTTTCAATCTGGGTTCTTGCCTGGTCAGCCTCTGCACTATTTCCCACCTGGTTAACACCTCCACTCTCACCAGATTTCCTGCTGCCACCACGCTGCTTGCCAGTCTGCCCCAGCCGATTCTCCATCTACAAGAGAAGGAAAGAAACTCACATTCATTTCTGGCTACCAACTGGATTCTCAGCAAGATCTCACTCACCTGCTTCCTGGATGCTCATCGGGGTTTCCTCCGAGCTCATCACCGGCAACAAAGTTGGACCTTCAGCATACCTCAGTCCAGAACCCAACTTAACCTTCCCAAGCTGTTCTTCTCCAGACAAGCACCTGATCCTGGTGTTCCGTTCCCGGTTCCTCCCAAGACTACACTCTTTGTTTATAATAAAAACACGTATCTCTTTGAAACTAATCCTCTGCCTCCTGCCTCTGGTGTTTTGCTGAACTTGAGTCTGAAAACCGAAACATGTGAGACTGCAAATGTTAACCACTTTTACCATTCTTATATCTTCACATATGTTCACATGCTGAAGGTGGTGAGTTACATTGTAGCTACAGCTGTCCTGAATTTTAGGTTATTAATATGATAATTGGGGCATCAGCTTCTAGAAGAAATTCCTAACTTCTCAGACAGTTACATCTGAAAGTGTGGATTCAAAATGCTGAAGATAGATTATTGTTTGCAGACACATAACCAATTAAAGAAAGACTTCACACTTTTGTTCAAGATTTGTCATGAAATATGTAAACTTTCCAGCCAAAACATTTAATCAAACCCTGTCTACTCTACAAGAATGCACTAAACTACTTAACCGTTAGTATATGAATAATATATGAAGAATAATAGACAATTAACACCAATAGAATCATGGAAAGGCCAACAACTGGGGACTCAAATAAGGGAGATAATGGGGAACAAAGAGTAAAAAAATGTGCTTCGGCTAAGATGGAACTAGGCAAATTGGGACTGTGCTTAGCTTGCTCAGAAAAGAGACCACATGGAGAACAAAGGGTCGTAAAACTTAGCTTTTGGCTAAGATGGAGCTAAGCAACTAGTGTGTTCTGGCTCCAAATGGGGAGCAATAACTTTACCTAAAAGATAGAGTTAGTCAGTTAACAGTGACGTTAGCCTTTCGGAAGGGCCCAGTCAGCAGCTGGAAAACCCAAAATGATCCACAAATGTATTCAAGATCTAAGAGAGATGATTACACATAAGATATGCTTCAATGATTCAACCATTTAAAGAAACATATAACAAATAAAACGGTTTACAAATCATGTGCTGGGCGTCGGAAAGTGCAAGATGTCCTCTTGCACTAAAAGGCAGTGAGTGACAACTTTGAGCTAGCCACCCATATCCTTTGTTCTGTTCTGTTCTGAAACCACCTGTGATGTCACCATTGGCAACATATCACTGCTAGAGCTGTTGGGGTCTCAGCTAAGCATGCTGGCAAATGCACTCTGCCCAGTTCATCTTGGACATATGGCTTTTCCAAAACAAACTAAATGTATCAAAAGATTACACTTAGGCTATTGTTCAAGCCTTTATTTCTGTTTGTTATTATGATTTTTTAGAAGGTGACATCCTAGATTAGAATATTACATCAGACCTAAACAATATATTTAACAGAAATTTGGGCATAATGAAAAGTTTGTTTGAGTCCATCTTAAAGGTTATTTTCAAATAGTGCTTTAAATCTGATAAGCAAGTTATTTTTTTTTTCGCAACACATATTCTGATTTATTGACATGCACCTAAAATCTCTGTCTGTTACATGGGTAACATAAATCAGTTCCCGTTTCAAAAATTAGCTTTTAATTTCAATGAAATATTAGCTGTGGTAGAAATATTTCAAATATAAAAAACATGTCAAAAAGTTTGTAGATAGAGACCATTCACATTAATCTGAACTCTGAAAGTGTACCAAATGGGATATTCCTGTATTAAAATTCCTCACATATACAAATACTTTTTTATTGTTATTCATTTGAGACAACAGCAAAACACAAATCCAGAGTAAGTCACAGTTTTTCGTTAAGAAAACCCAAGTGCAGACAAAAATATTCAAAGATGATAGAAGAACCTGAGATGGTGAAGGCAGGTAGAAAAATATGCTGGTCAGGATGTTAAAGAGTAACTGAACCCCATGAAAAAGCATCATCCCACCACCAGCCAACTTTTGAAAAATTCTACTAAAGTTGGCAGGTACAGGAGATACAGAGGGGCATGGCCAAGTGTGGAACATGAGCGCAATCATTGCTTAAAAAAGAAAGAAAGTACACCTTCACATTAGGAATCCCTCCGAACTTGTTTTATGCATGTGTCAGTGTCCAGATGCGACCTACCAAATCTGGCTCTCCAACACGGTTTTAACTAGTTTTTAATTATTTTTAAGTATTTGTGTTTAATTATTTTTTTATGACTAGTTTGAACCGTTTTTAACTTGTAGCGAATTATCTTTTAGCACGTTTTTAACGAGAGCTCGGATTGCTGCTACCTTCATCATGCCTCCACTCATCTGTATCTCCGGGTGTGATGGTTGTGTCAGGCTAACGAAGAAAATCTTGGAACTGGAGCAGAGGATCTCTACTTTACACTTGACCCAGGACCACGAGCGCGACGTGGACATCATCTTCGGCCGGACTTTCGCTGCTCCCACCAGCGCCCAGCTGGCCGACACAATCCCCTGCCAGCCCGGTGAAGCTGCGAAGGGGGAATCCTTCACTGGGTCTCCAGGCAGACTCGGACAGACGAACGCCGGCAGAGGTATAAAAACCAAAAGCCCCCTTCTCCACTTCGGTCCCCCAGGGCACGTGGTCGACGGTTGGGCCTGCTCGCTGTGGGGGCCCCACGAGCGGCTGCCACTGTACTCCTCTATCCTGGCCTTCTGTTGTCGAACTGTTTCAGTGCCCTGGGGGAGGACTTTCCTCCTCTGACCGTCCCTCCGACCGCGCCGACGACCAGCAGCTCCACAGGACCGCCGTCCATCCCCTTTCCAGCAGCTAGAACAGCAGTCGGACTCCTGCAACCACCCTCGTCGCGCCAAACCCAGGACTCTAGCCGGGACCCGCCGAGGTGGGCTCGATTACACCCCCAATCCACGGAACAAGCCCTTGGCGCCCACTAAACATCGCTGCAGTCCTGTGGAAGCCAAGCTGCCCAAATTCCAGCAGGTCCTGGACACCAAGGGGTCTTCTGCCCAGCAGTAGCCTGCACACCATCCACCCAGCACTCTCATCACAAGAGATTCTATCATCCAGTACATTAGAATGAGAGGAGCTGTTACTCTTTGTTTTCCTGGAGCTATATAAAGGACATTTCCGAACAGATTCTGGACTCCATCCAACGTCACCCGTCTATGAGTAAAGTTATAATTCATGCTGGCACAAATGATATTCGCAAACAGCAGTCTGAGCTTTTAAAGCAGGATTTTATTCATCTTTTTAATCTTTTAGTAGACAAACCTCTATCTGTTTTTATTTCTGCTCCCTCTCCCACCATCGGCAGATGAATAAGTCGATTCACCAGGCTCCTGTCTCTAAACACCTGGCTTTCCTCTGCCACCGTAATGCACAATATTGGTTTTGTAGACAATTGAAAAATTTTCTGGGGCAGGAGTAATATTTTATCCTCTCAAACTAACATGGTTTTTTAGACAAATCTGAGTGTCTGCCTTTACCAAAGGAAACACTGGACAGTTTTGTCCTGGTGAATGCTGGGACCCTTGATAAAGTTTTCTCCTCAGTGAGGCCCACCACAAGTGCTTTGGACCAGATTCCCACACGTTTTTTTAAGCAATTTTATGGTTCTTTTAAAGAGGAGATTTTAAACTTTATGAATTGCTCCCTTCAGACGGGGGTTTTTCTTGCTGCCTTTAAAGCAGCGGTAGTGAAGCACTGCTGAAGGAGAGCAATTTAGATTTTAAAGATTTAAACAATTACCGACCAGTATCTAACTTACCATTTTAAGCAAACTTTTAGAAAAACTTGTTTTTATTCAACTCAATGATTTTTTTCAACGCTTATAATGTCCTAGAGAAATTTCAGTCCGGTTTTAGGATGAACCACAGCACAGAGACGGCTCTTTTAAAGATTTTAAATGATTTTAGACTAAACTATGATGCTAAGAAGGTGACAGTGTTGGTTCCACTGGATCTAAGCACTGCCTTTGATACAGTAGACCACACTATCCTTTTAACCCATTTAAAACAGATTGGCCCCTCTGATGCTGTTCATAAATGGTTCACATCATATCTCACAGACAGGACTTTTATGGTAAGTTTAGATACCTGTATCCTCTAAGGTCCATAAGATCACATGTGGTGTGCCACAGGGTTCAGTTTTAGGTCCATTGCTTTTTAACCTGTATATGCTCCGTCTTGGCAGTGTCATCAGTTGACATGGAGTTAACATTCACAGTTATGCTGATGATACACAGTTGTACATCTCCATGTCTCCTGATGACACATGGCCAATGGATGCACTTTTATCTGCATTTTAGAGATGGCATTTTAGAGATGGCCTGGATGGCAGAAAACTTTTTCCAGCTCAACCAGAACAAAACTGAGGTTTTGGTAAATGGTCCTGAGCCTCAAAGAGAGAAACTTTTACCAAAACTACAGTCGTTGTCTTTTAATCCTTCTTCACAAGTGAAGAATCTGGGCGTGATTTTTGACCCTGAACTGTCTTTTATTCCACATATTACAAGTATTACTAGAATAGGTTTTTGTCACCTAAAGAACATCACCAGAGTCGACCCAATTCTCTCTCGGGCCAATACGGAGACACTAATGCCTGCTTTTATCACCAGTATAATTGATTATTGTAATGCCCTGCCTTCTGGTCTTCCGAAAAAGACTACCTCAAGTTTACAGCTTTTACAAAATTTAGTAGCACATGTCCTGATGAAGACCAGGGGGCGGGAGCACTTTGTACTGGTCTTAAAATCACTGCATTGGCTTCCCGTATGTTTTAGAATTGATTTTAAGGTTAGCCGAGCTTTTAACTGATTATTATTTATTAATATCTGTTTTATCTCTCTGCATGTTTTATTTGGTTGAATTTTTAGTTCAGTTTTTAATGGATTATCTATCTATCTATCTATCTATCTATCTATCTATCTATCTATCTATCTATCTATCTATCTATCTATTATACACTTATCTGACCAGATCTTATCATTGTCTTACATTTTATAATTTGGGATGCTGTTAGTCTTAAAATTGTATCAGTATTTTAATACTTAATCTCCTTTTCTACTGTTTATTTTAATATTTTAACTTCTTATATTTAATTTTGGATGCAGGGGGGCTAAATTACGGCTACGCCAAGCTCCGTGATGCATCTACAGTAAAGGGAGAAAGGAGATCTCTTCTCTGCCATCCACCGTGGGTAAAGAGAGGCTCTATAGAGCGCAGCGGCAAAACAAAGGTATCAGTTCAAGCGTTTGGCTAAGGGCGCTGAGTCAGCACTGCCTGAAGCCAGCAGCACGTAAAGTAGCAAACAAGCACAGAGAGCCTAGCGCTAGCATTGATGCTAAGTAGCTTCGGAGGGAACGACCTCAGCTTTTGTTTCCTTGTTCACGGTGTGTTTAAAATATATAGGTTATAACTTATGGCTTTAAATCACTTCGACATTGTGGTTCTCCAAAGTGTGATTTATGGATTTCAGCTTCCTCTGTTTCTCTCAGAATGCTTCAGTTTGCGCACATAGCACCATAGACTGTAGCACACAATATGAGCTCAACTCGCCACAGGGCGGGGCGAGTGTGTCTGAGAGAGGGAGGGCGTCTCTGTGAGACTGTGCCTTTGACGTAGGCATGAACTCACATGTACCAATGTCAGCCAATCAGAAACTTCAAATGCAGTACAACACAATGACCTTGAACCGTAGCACTAAGACGTTTTTAGATCAAAACATGTGGAATTTAACAAGTTTACACAAAAATGTCAAAGATATGCCCTCAAACTGAAAGATTGCATTGTTAAAACCCCATTTATATAGTTTATTAGCAAAAGAAAACTGGTTTTGGGTTTTTTTACACTTTAAATGTATTGAAATTATATATTGTTTTCTAGTCATGCTGACCTCTCAAAGTGCTTTATACTGGAGCTACATTTACCCATTCGCACTGTCATGGGAGAATTCCAAAGAGATGAAGATAAGGATAGGATGATTTAGTCTCAACTGACATTTTTAACAAATTTATTAGGAAGATACAGGACACCTCCTTGGGCATCTCTCTCTCCCCTTAACATGGTGCTTCTGCCTACCTGTCTGAGAGAGAGCTTTTCTATCAGAAGTTCTGCTCTAAAGATATAACAACAATAGGATGAGTTTTTGAGTTAACCAGAGTAGATTAGATTTCCATAATTCTTTTTTAACTTCAGTCCCAAGTACTATGGCGTATCCCATGGATGCCTTTACTAATAATTACTATTCACTAATTAGAACTAATTTTGAAATGATGTTCAGACAACAGCACTCACATTGCACACACATTCATACATGATACACAGCTTGGTAGGCAATTTGGGATTGAGTGCCTTGCCCAGGGGCAAAGTGTCAGACGGAATCTGGAAGTGACCCTAAAACCCTCTGACTGCAGGACAACTACTCTACTGAGTCACAGTTCCTCCACTTGTAGATAGGTCAAGTGTTCTAGGTTTTGACACAAGTCTGTCAATAAATGTTGGTGGAAGCAAAATTTGACAAAGGTAGCTGTCCTCTACCTTCATGCACCTCTGTTCCAGCTCAGCAAAATACAATGATATCACTAAATAAAACTGAGAATCATACCTTGGCAAACAGAGAGCATAGTGGCTGTTGTCTGCAGGCATTCTGCATTAAATCTTGATAATAATGCCATTGCCTGACCTGGACAAGAATCAGAGAAGTGGAGAGAAATAACTCCACTTAAATGAGAGAAAACCAGAGGCTTAGGCAGAACAGGTATCTATAAAGCATTTAAAATATACAATGTGTTCTAAGTTCACCATTAGGTGGTGCAAATTCTGCATGACCCACCTCCATCCAGGAAGTGCAGGCTATGTATATAAAATACAGTATATTAAAATATACTGTATTAACAAATGAAGCAATGCTTGTAAAAAAAAGCCAGGCATAAGCTTGAGCTTCACACATTGCCAGTCCGCAATTTAAAAAAAACACAGCTGTTATCTGCTTTTTCTTTGCTCCTTTTCTGCCATTTTCTGCTGCTAGCTTCTGTCGACTTTGCCACCTACTTTAATCAATCAATCAACTTTATTTATAAACCGCTTTTCAAACCAATAAAGTTACTCAAAGTGCTTTACAGATTTAAAATAACCCTACAACCCCCCCATCAAAAATAAAATCATTAACGGAAATACAACCCAACCCATCAGCCATACTCACACACACACACACACTTAAAAGCTACGAAAAGCGGGCTGAGTACAGATGAGCCAGGAAATGCCATCATGGGAGCCATTTGCATCGGCAGCAGCAGATCAACAGCAGCAGCCAAGGCACCGACCCAGGGCGCCCAGAGGAGGGAGGGCTGGTACCCCTACCTCCACCCAAGCGCTACCTGTGGGGCACCCAGGCAGCCACAGCCGACCACCGCCCCCGATGCAGGGGGCCCCCAGAGAGGAAACACTAAAACAATAAGTGTAAAACAACGATATGATAGATCAAGATAAAAATGTAAAGCAGATTAATAAATAAACAGTTAAAAGCTAAACTAAAAATTAAATCAGGTAAAACATGCTGAGCGGTTAAAAATATATTAAAAAATAACAATTAGTTAAAGGCTAAGCTAAAAAGGTGAGTCTTGAGCCTGCTCTTAAAACCATGAACGTTCTCTGCGGCCCTGAGATCCTCTGGCAGCCTGTTCCAGAGGTGAGGGCCATAATAATGGAAAGACGCCTCACCATGAGTCCGTGTCCTGACTTTGGGGATGACAAGGAGACGGCTGCCAGAGGAGCGCAGAGACCGCGAGGGTTCATACGGTAAAAGCATTTCTGACAGATAAGAAGGCCCAAGAACATTAAGACACTTAAAAACCATTAACCCTCTAGGCGCCGGGGTTTTTCCTATAAAATTTTCAATTTTCATTTCACTAGTTCAAAGTGTTGTAGATTAATATGGTTATAGATAAAGGTACACTGTAAATTAGAAAAATCTTCAGTATGATCCAAAGTTTGTGATAGGAGCAAAATCACACATCTAATTAGCATATTATGACGTCATCAGGCGTTGGCACTATTGGATTGCATGACTTTTACAATTTTTTGCTTTTTTACATTGTTTAAAACTTTTTTTTCATCAATACTTTTATTTTTTTATTTCGATTTTTCTATATATGTAATTTCTACATCTATGTTTAATTTTTTGGGTTTTTCTTTCAAGAACAGGTGCTCAGCTCTCAGCGAGGACGGTCGCTTTTTTCCCTCCCTCCTCCTCCTGTGTCTTATCCCACAGCTCTCTGTCTCCTGTGCCTCTATCTGGAGTATCTTTTGGCAATTTTCTCCGAAACCAAACTGAATAAGCGAAGATGGAAATGGTCAGCTGGTCTCTGAATGCTATTGATAAAATCTACTCAACTCTACGAAGCACCGGCAAGGGTCAACCGGGGTGTCAATCATGGTGATCGGGTTTCTGCTGATTGGAATGGGCAGTTACTGGAACTACCGAAAAATGGAGCAACAAAGATCTGAAACACGGTCGAGATTGGTCACTGTTCTGGAAGCGATTGGACGGCTGAAGGAACAGCCGGATGCGTTGATTCGTACTGATGGGACTCAGAACCAAATGCTGGGGGAGCTGGGACGCAGTACAGACGCTATAAGAGGCGATCTGGCCGGCGCTCTGGGACTCATCTGCAATTTGTCATCGGACTTGGAGAAACTGTCGGTGCGGATTGGGGCAACTGGAAATTAATTGGATTTGGAACTATTAATCTGGGAATTAATTTGGATTTGGAACTTTAATTTGAACTACAATTTGGCTGAATTAGACTAAAAAAGAAACCACTGACAGACTGAAGGGACAGAGAGGAATATTTGATCTCTCCCTGAAATCCAAACAATTTTATATTTTGGCTCCCATGAAGACCTTCAACCTGGTCCTAATCAAATGTCCCTGAGAAGAATGTCAACAGAGTCTCCTCTCCCCCGTACACCTGCATCTACTGACGCACTCATTTTCTCTCCTGCAACAGGAAGCTGGATAACAGCGCGCCTCGATGGCAGCGCGTTAACCTGTGGACTGGAGCTTATACCTGCCCATCCTTCCTGATGTGTCATTGTTAATGTCTGAATATGTGCTTAAATGTTTGTTGGTGGTTTTTTTTCTATTACCTGCATTGTGTGTGCTGTACGGACCCACAACACAGGTGAGCGTTTTTTCCCCCTCACCGTGGAACCCTCCCCTACCAGATGTTTACTTCTCTATGTTTCATAAACGGGAGCGCCGCTCGGTGGCTGCATGCCCAACAGTGACCTGGATCTGTTTGTTGTTGTTGTTGTTTGTAATGATCTTGGACAGGTTGTACTGTATCTGTAAATTCCTTGTATGCATCATACTTGTATGTGTCATACTTGGCCATTAAAGCTGATTCTGATTCTGATGTATCTGTTTATGTCCTTTCTTATGTGGCACCGTTACTCTATTCACTATATAAAATCAACAGAAAGAAAATATTGGCCACAGAATTTTACAGATCCGTCCCAAAAATAACTAACAGGCTCATCAAATTGTCTGATCCACTGGTGATTCTACTCTTCCTCATCTGTCAAGCAAACCTCAACAAAATTATCATCATCCTCACTTGCAGCGGGACAGAGAACTTTCTGCTGTTTACTCGCTTATAAGCTGTCTTTTTTCTCTACGGTTTTCGATCGCATCTGCTATTATTTCCACTGATTTTTACATCCCTCCCACCTCGGTCACAATTAGCGTTGTGATGACCACCTTGCTACCCAAACACATACCTTTTTCTCACCGGGAGAACCTTGATGCACAGCTGGAATGTTGCTGCTTTTGCAGTGTCATGGCGAAACGGGACTGGCTGTTGCTGCGGGATATTTTAGTTTCACTTTCTCCCGGGACAACTGAACAGATCAGAGGTAAATATTTATCTTCAGAATCTGAATAAGCCAATACTTTACGGCAGGGAACTCCGACATCTCGGCCTCATAAGTTTTATCTTTCTAAAAGTCCTGTTCTCTATACTGTGACCGCAGCAGCCGTACCTCGCGTCCCCCGCTCGCGGCGCTGACTTAAAGGCCGATTTACTCCAAAGGTTTCCATGGTAACACTCCCAAAAAGGTGTCCAAGATTAAAGGTACACATGTCCGCCATTTCCAGGTGTAAAGTAGTAATTAAATTAGTGGCCCTATCTCCAGCTGTGGCTCGTTAAAGTCAACAATGTTGCTTGTCGCACTATTGCGACTTTGGCGCCTAGAGGGTTAAAAGAACCTTAAAACCCGAATAGCCAGATTTCTTCCGCGTCCTCTTGCGAGAGTATTGGCAGACACAACGGCTGAAACACAGACAAAGCATCCAGCACGTAGCCCGCCGGATACGTCTCCACAGGATACCCCAGTTGCCCTTTACCGGTGCTTCGTAGAGTAGAGTAGATTTCATCAATAGCATTCAGAGACCAGCTGACCATATCCTTTCAGCTTATTCAGTTTTGGTTCAGAGAAAAATGCAAAAAGAAACTCCAGATAGAGGCACAGGACACAGAAAGTGTTTGCCTTCATTATGAATGCAAACCGTTTGACCCCGCTGAGCGCCGGAGGATCTGTAGCGTTGGTTGGCTGGAATTGCCAATCCCTCAAAACCACCGTTTTCAGCTTTGGAGCAAAACCACCGCTCATGGGGATGAGAACGTGAAGAGATAGATCAATGGTTTCCAGCACCTTTATGCTGGGGGTGGGCACTCCGCCCCCTTTTCCTGTATCGGTCACCAATCAAGCTGCGGGCATCAGCGGCGGTTTACATAATTTTTTTTATAGTATAGAGAGTTTTTGGACACCCTCTATAATTGGACCAAAAAACGTATATGTTTGTAAAAAGATAACTATAAAACAATTTGCACAATTCATATTCTTGTATTATCTCATTATGCTCCCTACTGCAGGCTGTACAGATGCCGGATCCCAGATAGACCAGACGATGGACGACATTGAGAAGATGGAGGATGTTCTGAGACAGAACACAACATAGCTGGTGGAATTTCGTGCCAAGGCAATGGACACACAGTTTAGTCAGGAGTCCTTTGAAAAAAATGAGCACAAGACAAATTTCTACACGGGACTCCCTAACTTTTTAGTTTTAAGGCAGATTTTTGAGTTGTGCGAGCCCTACATCACATGTGGCCCTATTTCTGTGTTGTCTAAATTTGAACAGTTCATGTTAGTTTTGATGAGGTTGAGACAAAATCTCCCACTGAAAGATTTATCTTTCAGGTTCAAGATTTCTCTGTCCACTGCTTCCAGAATATGGCATAAATTAATTGACATACTTCATGAAAGGTTAGAATTTCAAATTGGGTGGCCAGAGCGACACGTACTTCACGCAACAATGCCAATGTTATTCAGACAGGCATTTGGAAAAAAAGTTTAAGTAATAGTTGATTGTTTTGAAGTTTCTATTGAGAAACCCTCAAATTTATTAGCCCAAGCACAAACATGGTCAAATTACAAGCACCACTATACTGTAAAATTTCTAATTTGTGTTGAAACCCAAGGCTATGTTACATACATATCTTGGGCCTGGGGAGGGAGAGTCAGTGATAAACAGATTACATTAGAGAGTGGCCTCTTAAAAAAACTTGATACCTGGAGATATTATCCTAACAGACCGTGGTTTCAATATTGGTGATAGTATTGGATTTTACTGTGCTTCACTTCAGATACCTGCATTCACCGAGGGGAGAAAACAGCTGTCAGCATATCATCGTAACCATGTGACTGAAACCCTTCTATTTGGAGTACTGCAGTCCATGAAGCAAAACAAAGTAGTCCACTCTTGGTCACTCACCCCCTCCCCTCCATGAATTTAATGGAGAGTTGCCTGTTACTGATCAGCCAGAGCATACAAGATGCTGAGTAAAGACGGGTTATACACAGTAAATTGATATGTAGATAAATACATATCACCGCAATATCGAATTGGTGATAATTGGAATAGTAGCTGGAGATATTTTTTGAGCTGACTATTTTGCTGCTAGCTTTGTTAGCTCAATATTAGCCTTTAGTCCGGTCAGTGTCAGATTACAAAAGGCGCACAGTTCAGTGTTGAAGACTTGGTAACCTGTGATTTGCCCTGGAACCATAAAAAATGGTAGGAGGTGTTAAAAGGTAGAATTTTTACTCCTTCACTAAAGCCTGCCTTGGAAGGAACAGGCGCCAAAGTATGGCTTTTAATATCTACTTCTTCTGCAGCCTCAGTCCACCTTCCGAGCGTTTTCATAATTTCTGGAGCAAATAAGAAACAGACACAATTATCCAATTTTGGCCAATCCCACCTGCAAGTCGGTGCAATCCCAGAGAATAATTCCTCAGAGTGCACACCGACCTTCAGTGGACTACAGCTTTTTTTTTTACACCGAGATCAAGATAAGTTACATTTCTCAGACTTAATATGAAAGCCTCTCTCAGACAGGCATACAATGAGTCCCAACATTCCCAGCCTCCCTTCCTAAACTGACCTTGATTTCCTATGGATCTCCATAGAGGCCTCTTTGTTTAGTTAAACACTCGTTCCTGCTTTTTTTCTCTTTCCCACACCATCTGCCTTCAGTGTTAATAAGCTAAGCATTGTTCTGTGGTAAGCATCCACACACATATTAATCAATGTTGAAAACACTGTATAGTGAGAATGGGAATCATAATAATCCTGTGATTTAATATAATACCTCATAGAAGCTGTCTGAAAACCTCACACAACATGTAATAAAAAACCTGCAGCTGTGTTCTGTGGAAGTGACTGTGGAAGCTAGATAAAAAATACCACACTAAAACACTGCTTCTTCCCCGGTCACAGGTTCACAATAACTTCATCTTACTACGTGACCCTAATTACCTATATATATATATATATATATATATATATATATATATATATATATATATATATTATTAATATCATTATATATTACAGATATTACAGTGTTGCATGATTAATTTCCAGAGCAGTCTTATGTGACTGACAGAAGCTGTAGTTTCAATTGGTTTTTAAATAAACCTAGTAATTAAGGAAAAAAATATGTTTCAACCGACCTCATGTCTTCTTTCCTTTTATTTCGACAGCGCGTTGATAACTTCAGCAGCAGATAGCAGCATTTTCCCCCAGCTATTTGAGCCAGAGAGCGCAGCTGGTCAATCTTTTTAATAAGTTACAGTGTCAAAATCAACAGACTTAATAATACTTAATAATACTAATAATACTTAATAATAATACTTAATACTTCATAATAATTAATACTTATGGGCGACTGTGGCTCAGTGGTAGAGTATTTGGCATGCAATTGGAGGGTCGTAGGTTAGATTAACGCTTCCTCCAGTCACATGTCGATGTACCCCTGTGCAAGGCACTTAACCCCCGAATTCTACATCGTCCTACCGAGCCATGTTGGCTATCGTTGTATGAATGCGAGTGTGAATGGGTGAATATGGCTTCAATGTAAAGCGCTTTGAGTGGTCAGTAAGACTAGAAAAGTGCTATATAAGTTCAGTCCATTTACCATTTAATACTGCTCTGAAATCAAATCAAAGTAAGGAACAATACCTTATTACTCTCAGAGACTCCTGTGGGTTTTTAGAATGATTAACAGTGACTGTTCCTAAATGTTCAATGCTGCTGAGAAGGGGCATATCCAGGAGGTTAATAAAGAGGGGCTAAAATGGGCCAAGGTGGGTCTGGGACTGTAGCACCAAAATAAAAGCAGAGATGTTCTTCTATTGGGGACCCAATCTGAGCTGGTCACATTTATAGAGTTTTCATCTGTTAAAGTGACATTTGGAGTCATTGAATTTTGTAAAAGGTTTATGTGACAATGCAGCCTCTAAATCTGATCATGCTTCAAACAATTTAATTGATTGGCAAAAAAACAAAAATTAAAAAAACAAAACATTGCAACTTTTCACTAAAGCTTTTTTACAAAAAAAGTGTAGGAACTGTTATAGCTGTATAAATACTGTAAAGTATTTGATTTTTCTTTTATTAAACACCACACCTTTTAAATGTTTCAATTATTTTGAGGTCTCAAGGTTGGCAAGTAATAACATACTGGTGGCTGCCTACATTCCGCCGAGCGCGGACGTGTACGAGGCTCAGCGCACGCTTGCAGGCCAGATATTACATGCGGAGCGGTCTTTTCCGGACTCTCTTGTTATCGTGCTTGGTGACTTTAACAAGGGAAACCTGAGCCAGGAATTACCAAAGTATAGACAGTTCATTAAATGCCCGACCAGAGAGGAGAACACGTTGGATCACTGCTACACTACAGTCAGCAGAGCGTATCATGCTGTGCCGCGCGCTGCCCTCGGACTATCAGATCACGTGATGGTGCACCTAATTCCCTCATACCGACAGAGACTGAAATTGGCCAAGCCTGCGGTGATAACAACAAGGAAATACACCTCTGAAGCTGTGGAGGAGCTGCGCTCATGTTGGGAGACGACAGACTGGGGAGCGTTTGGAGCAGCCACGGACAATCTGGACGAGTATACGGACACTGTGACCTCATACATTCAGTTCAATGAGACGCGCATCATCCCAACGCGCACCAGGATTTGTTATAACAATGACAAGCCCTGGTTCACACCCAAGCTCCGGCGCCTACGTGAGGAGAAGGAAGTAGCGCGGCGGAGCGAGGACTGGAGTACATGCAGACGAGCAAAGTACCACTTCAGCAGTGAAGTGAGGAGAGCAAAATCTGTGTACTCCAACCGTATACAGGAACACTTTAGCTCCAATGACTCTGCAGCCGTGTGGAGGGGGTTGAGGGCTCTCACAAACTACAAGCCCAAAGCCCCCCAGGCCCTGAACGACCGGACTCTCGCCCAGGGCCTGAATACACACTACTGCCGCTTTGAACAGCCGTCTGCTCCTCACACCTCTGCTCCCCCCACCATCACCCCAACCATCAACGACCCCAGCACTTCATCAAAGGACTCCTCAGACCCCCCCTCCTCCCCCCCTGCCCTCTCCATCCAGGAGGAGGATGTGCGCCGACAGTTTTTGAGGCTGAACAGGAGGAAGGCCCCCGGGCCGGACGGTGTCTCCCCCTCCACCCTGAGACACTGCGCGGATCAGCTGGCCCCCGTGTTCACGGACATTTTCATCACCTCCCTGGCGCTCTGTCGCGTGCCGTCCTGCTTCAAAACCTCCACCATCGTCCCTGTCCCCAAAAAGCCACGGATCACAGGACTTAATGACTACAGGCCGGTGGCGCTGACGTCTGTGGTCATGAAGTCATTTGAGCGCTTGGTTCTGCCCCACCTCAAGGACATCACCGCCCCCCTCCTGGACCCACTGCAGTTCGCCTACAGAGCCAACAGGTCTGTGGATGATGCAGTGAACCTGGCCCTCCATTTCATCCTGGAGCATCTGGACTCCCCAGGAACCTACGCCAGGATCCTGTTTGTGGACTTCAGCTCTGCCTTCAACACCATCCTCCCTGGACTGCTACGAGACAAGCTCTACCAGCTCAGCGTGCCCGACTCCCTCTGCAGGTGGATCACTGACTTCCTGTCGGACCGGAGACAGCACGTGCGGTTGGGGAAGATTGTCTCGGACAATCGGACTACAAACACTGGGACTCCTCAGGGCTGTGTACTCTCCCCCTGGCTCTTCTCGCTGTATACAAACTGCTGCACCTCCAGTCACCAGTCCGTAAAGCTGATCAAGTTTGCGGACGACACCACCCTCATCGGACTTATCTCAGACGGTGATGAGTCCGCCTACAGGAGAGAGGTGGACCGGCTGGCTTCTTGGTGCAGTCACAACAACCTGGAGCTGAACGCCCAGAAGACAGTGGAGATGATCATGGACTTCAGGAAAGTCACAGCCCCACCGTATCCCCTCACCCTGATGGACTCTCCCACCCCCATCTCCATCGTGTACTCCTTCCGTTTCCTGGGCACCACCATCACCCAGGACCTCAAGTGGGAGCCAACCATCAGCTCCCTCATCAAGAAGGCCCAGCAGAGGATGTACTTCCTGCGGCAGCTGAGGAAACTCAAAGTGCCGACCGAGATGCTGGTGCAGTTCTACACGGCCATCATCGAGTCCATCCTCACCTCCTCCATCACCGTGTGGTTCCCCGGCGCCGCAGACCGGGACAAACACCGACTGCAGCGCATCGTGCGTGCTGCTGAGAAGGTGATTGGCTGCAGGCTCCCATCCCTCCGGGACCTGTTCTCCTCCAGGACCCGGAGGCGTGTGGGTCGGATCACAGCTGACTCTTCTCACCCTGGACACCGACTATTCTCCCTCCTCCCCTCAGGCAGGGGAGGAGGGACCAACCTCACGTCGATGACTCAACGCAATCTGCTGGGATTCCGAACATCGATAACTCCATGCAAAAAACGTTAACTGATTGGAATGTTTGTATAATTGTATTGAAATGACTTTTGTTATAGAGTGCCTTGAGATCTGTTGTGAATTTGTGCTATATAAATAAAAGTGAATTTAATATAATTAAATATCGTTTACACCTCCAAGGAAGGCAGCAGATGTTGCCGAAACATGTAAAGGTAAAAAATATTGATCTGTCAATAATTAAGAACTTCAAACTAAATAAATAGCCTAACATTGTTTTATAATTTTTGCATAAATAAGGAAGACTAAACAGAATTTCTGGTATAGTCCCTGTATATGCTCAGAGAGTAATACTAGCCCAGTTTTTTCATCCCTGGTTCTCAAGGCTCACTGCCTGGCAAGTTTAAATGTTTACCTTCTTCAGCACATATGATTGCAACAATTAAAAAGCTTTTGCTGAATTGCAATCATCGTAATCAGGGGTCTTAAAACAAGATCTAAAACATGCAGGGCAGTGGGGCTGGATTTCTAAAATAAATTATATTCATGTTCAGTTTTGTATTTGTATTGGGTAATGAAGCATTTTAAACTAAGATAAATGAGCTCACCCATGTGTAATCCCATTAACTTGAACAGTCTGAGTGCTGAAAAATAGTCTTCGATTCTGTGGCCGAATTTCCCGCGCTTACACGCGGAAGTAACATCAATCTAGAATTCTTGCGCGTTCTCGATTTAACAGGAAGAAGGAAGAGAAAAACCTGGACTTCAGACGCAGTCAATTAAACACCATTACTTACTTCATCGCTAGACATGTTGCTTGTTGTAGTACAACTGGCGATATGCGTAATGTGCGTTGGCTTGAAAGTTTGTTACGTCACTGATCTATTTACTTCTTGTGCCTGCAGTTACTCGCAGTGCCAGCCGTGGCAGTCGCAACTTTAATTTCTTCAATCCGGCCCCCTGCTCCTTTAAGGACCACAGTTGGAAAACACTGTCTTTGAGTTCAGCTATATACTAGTGAAAAACTTCTACATCAAATTCAGTCATGTATTTTTAAATAGTGGTATTCGTTTATGGACTCTGAAACAACTCAGTAATATAGGAAACCTTTAACTGACCTCAAAATCAGCCATTTTACATGTTTGAATTATAAAGTACTTATAAATGACGTGAAACAGATATGCATATAAACCCTTGCAAAACAAGTTGTTAACTTCCAAACAGAAGGTGATTCTGTTTATATCTTGTTGGTGTTGCTCTACTCATTGCTGACCCATAAGCCAAGCTGCCCTCAGGGAAAACTCCCACTCTTCCAGATGGTCACTTTGCCACCTGGCCTGACTAATTACTCATGATCATCTGTGAAGCAAGACTTTGATCGGGCAAACCAATTCTCTGAAAGGATGAGATGTTTTTCATACAGAGATTTATTTATTACCCTGGATAGTCTGAATGAATTAAGAAATATTTTCTGATTATCTCATATGATGACTGCATCCATACACACTTTATTTTTCTTATCAAGTCGTAATATAGTTCAAAATTGCCAGTTGGGGGGGTCGACAAAGAAAGCAAAAAGTAGCAGGAGAGTATTCTGTTAGATGGATGGTGGTGAAATGAAAAACTGGTGAATTTCATATTTGATCCGTTATCGTTTTATTACATTATAGGGGAGCAGCTTCTTTAGAATTTTGAACAGGGTGAGATGTAGGTAAGTGAATCAGGTGGGAATAGCCTAGAGATCCACTTTACAAAGGGAGGTCACCAGGTTAGTGCACTTGCCACAGTTCAATCTAGCAGATGACCAATGTAACACTAGTTGAGCTCCAGGATAAAGAAAGAACAAGTAGACACTCACAGCTAACAAATGTGGAAATAAGATCAAGAGACAGACAATCATACAACTAAAATGATCACAGATCTTAAAGAGTAACTAAACCCCAAAATAACTTTTTTTTGCTTATAAACTGTATAAATGGGTCAGAGCATATTTTGATCTTTTCGTGTAAGCTCATTGAATTCTATACTTTTTGGTTTAAAAACGTCTAATTGCTGCCACTCATGGTCAATATGTGGCTACTGCATTTGTATTTTGTGATTGGCTGAGAGCGGTGGATCTTTTTCATTGTCTACGTCAGCCATGGTCTCACAGAGACGCCCTCCCTCTCTCAGACATGCTCGCCCTGCCCCGTGATGAGTTGAAATTGCAAATCAATGCTGAGAGAAACAGAGAAGGCTGAATTCCATACATCGGACTTTGGAAGACCAAAATGGCAAACTGGTTTAAAGCCATAAGGTATAACCTATATGTTTTAAACACACCATGAATACGTTTTTAAAAAAGCTGACGCCGTGGTTCCCTCTGAAGCTAATTAGCATTTATCCTAGCGCTAGGCTCTATGTGCTTTCTTTGCTACTATATCTGCTGCCGGCTTCAGGCATATGGCGTATGGCCGCTGCGCTCCTTAAGCCTTTCTTTACCTCGGTGGACGGCGGAGATGATACCTCAATTATTTCTCCCTTTACCGGAGGCAAAGAGAAGCTTTATGGAGCTTGGCAGCTCCATGCTGTATCAGTTCGAGTTGGTTCAAACGTGACTGTCTTCCAGACCACACCCCCGCATCCCCTCCTTGTGCTCAGCCTTCATACTGGGCCATGACCCTCCGTGCATCCTGGCCCTGGCCACTTTGATAGAATTTTCTTTTTAATATGTTACAGTAAAGTTTGATGTTTTTTCAATCGCTTCCAGTATATGTGATCAGGTGACACCAAATCAGTCTTCAAATATCTTACTACATCTAAAGACCCAGAAACAATTTATTTCACATTTGAATATTGAATATTAATATTTTGTTCTAATATTTCAGGTTTTACTTAAATAGCTTCCAGGTCATATGACCAGTTGATGCCAAATCAATCTTATAATCTCTTACTATAACCAATTGGATAGTGTTCTGTTTACTGTGCAATATTAAAATCATGATGTTGAGTTACATAAACATTTAAAAAACACGTTTTTATGGTGTTAAAGTTACGGAGTGGGTCTTTAAGAGGAGCTAGTTGCTAGTCATTTGACGCCAGAGTGTCAACCAATCTATTGGAAAGGTACATATCTTTTGATTCAATATATGCACAACATTTACTATGTTAATCAATGATGTCAGTAAACACCATCAACAATGAAATTCAAAATCAAATAGAAAACAAATTGTCAGGTTCAGACAAGTACAGGTCAGCTGGATCACAAAACAGCCCAACTCAGAAAAAGATTTGAAAGGTTTATTGAAAAGAAGAGGGCAGATCTGGGTCGATGTCTCGCTCAGCGTCACAGGCCTCCAGCTAGTAGTCGTAGGGTTCAGGTAGGCAGTGAAGGTGACTGAGCAGACTCCTCAGATGTTGGCTCTGATGATGAACCTCTCCACTTCCTGATTTTCTCTGAGAGGGTAGAGACCCGGGGAGAATGGCAGACTGAAACTGAAGCTTGAGGAGCTTACTGTGCTGAGAGACCAATGGTTGCTGTTGAGACTTTGCTGAGCTCCGTGGTCGGTTTGACATCGGCGAGGCAGGATAGCTCTGCGTCAAAAACAAGCAGGTTCAGGGGTCAGGCAGGCAGGCTAGGTCCGTGGTCAAAAACAGGCAGGTTCAGTGAAGGTCCGCCCTCACCTTTGGACAAGACCTTGTCTCAGCAAAGGTCCCTGGAGGAGATCACCAGTATGGTGTGGAAAAAGAAGACCAAAACGTACCACAGAGATACCCCAGACTCAGCTTTCCAAAATACAATAGTTTATTAAAAATAATTCAACTTTCAAGTTAAAATACTTTAAATCAACAAACGTACTAAGCTATCACACATCTAAATAACTAAGTAAAAGAAGTGTGACTAATAATGCTACCAAAAACAAAAAACTGTAAAAATGTACAAATACGCAAAGTAGAGACAATAACCAATTAGTCACATCTGATGTCAGGGCCCAGTATGAACAGGTATGCTTAATGACCAAGGCTTATATATTTCTAAACTAACTAGGATTAGTTTAAGCTCTAAGCGATGTTGGTAAGGTAAGTGTTGTTTAACAGTAAAACAACCCAAATTATGTAATTATTCTGTTTTGGTTACCTGCCTTACCCTGAATTTACACCAAAGCGTCATGGGAGAGTAACGCAAGTGTAACTGCATGCGCCCGTAGTACGCTGCATAAACGCTTTGGTTTTTATCAATGGGATGATTTCATTTTTATTGATGGGACCAGGTGCACTACACACACATATTGCGAGCATCACCACACAACACAACGCACAAAATAGTTACAAGGTCTATTTTTGAAGCGTATACATTAAATCTTCTGAGCTACTGTTGCACCAACACAGGAAACGGACATGATTTAGCAAAATATTTTTCGCTAGACATCCAAAATAAAAGTGATGAACCCATAGTCTCCTTCGTGCTCTGCATTCTTCTCTCACCACCTCGTCAACAAGGAGAAGAAATGCCAGGATTCGTCTTCTACTTGGCACTGTATGTGAAAATATAGATGATTGTTGAAAAAAATTACCCAACAACACAGCTGTGATAAAGTGTGTTAAAAATAGATAGAGCAAGTATAATCCCAACGCGAACAAGCAAGTGCAATAAACATTAGTAGTCTATTTCCTACACATATATACATTTTTTTCAACATCTCAGAACATTAGGATCTTTTATTCAACATTTTATAACCAAAGAGGAGCAGCAGTAGTGAAGTCTGCAGCTGGGAACCTGTACGCATGAGGCTCGCTTTGAGTTTGGTGTGAATTGACGCCTTAAAATGAAAAATTCATTACCTTAGCAGAATCTTGTCCAAATCTGCGGGTCCTCTTCCATTTGTTTCCAACAGTTAGAGGACTGACACAACCACATGAGAGCAGTGAGGGGGGAGTAAGTGTTAAACTGTGTAACGTTTGTAAAAACAATAAATGACAAAATGAAGTGACTTTAGAAAAATAAAGTAGAAAAAAATATGACAAGTAGCTGAGTGCACCAACCAGTCTTCCTAGCTTAACTACTGTTGCTATTTCCACAACTTTTTTTCCAAAAGCTCCCAGCGAGCGAATGATCTGGGATGTGTGTGCATACAGCATCATCATGCTACATCGAATGACCAATCACAAACCTTTTTAGGTTCATTTCGCACCTTCACAAATGAAACGATTTTAATATTAAAATTAATTCAAAAAGAAAAAAGAAAACTGACTTATAAGAAAATCTTTATTTTATTAAATGCATGGACATTGTTCTTCACCCTTATCTTTGTAACCTCACTTACACTTACATACGTAATGGTAGGCTAAAGACAGACTAAACACAACTTCTGCTATACTTCTCTGGAATGACAATTTTGAATGTGTTACAACAAAATCAGCAAATGTGATCTCTCCATCTTTTTTGATGGGGAGACACTTGAAACACATTCTTAAAAGCTTATGTGTAAATTTTGTTAGCAGTAAAGGTTACTACGATAGGTGGAGCACAGCTTAGTTTACCTCTCTCTGGATTACAGTGTTCTCACAGTTTTCCAACTACGTAACCCACAGCTCCTGAACCAATCCGTTTTAAAACTGCACATTATACTCCAGCGACCTGTAGTTTCTCAACTGTTCTGAAGTGTAAGCGCTGACACCACAAACAAGATAGCCGCAAAATTCCTATGCACAACTCCGGCAACAAGCCGTTGTCAGTGCTCCAGTCTTTATTACGACTTTCATATTGATCTAAATAGTTTATAGTACAATTTTTGTCCATATACTGGTCTCTGGCTTCCCCTTTAGCATATCTCTGTATATTCTGTATTGTTTCAGGGATTTTAACATGTTGTATATTACTTTCATTCTCCTAACGCTATTTCTTCTCGTGCTGTTTCTTTTCATAGTGAATCTAGGTTTTTGGTCATTTATGTGGCCATCTACATGGCGCCTATGTACCAGTAAGCCAAGCGTGATCCCAAACCCTATAGGGATGCTGAACTAGCCATGTTGCTACTGGATCTGTAAGTAATAAAGGTTTATTCCAAGGGCATTGTGTTTGTTCAGACATGAAAATGTGATTCAGTGCCTTTTGATGGTTTACAAACTGTTACCCATTAGTTTGATTCTTTGTTGTTTTGGCTATCAAGCTTATAGAACAGTCAGTACACTTGCCTCTTTAAAAAAAACTAAAAAAGATTTGTTTTTACGACAGTGACATTAACGCCACAAAGCCTTGAGAGGGTAACAGAGGGTGAATATCTTCGAGTGTGTCTTTAATGTCTTTAAACTGTATTTTAGATATTAAATATGGATGGCAGATAACTTCTTAAATCTCAACCAGGACAAAACTGACATTTTAGTTATGCTTTCTGAAGACAAGAAAAAGATCATTTTACCAACACTGCAGCGTTTAAAAACTTCTAAATGTGTGATTCATCTGGGCATCCTCTTTGACTCTAAACTGGATTTTATTCCACAAATAAATGATGTTACAAAACAGGATTTTATCAGCTTAAATACATAGCCAGAGTCATGGCATTTCTCTCTCTAGCATGGAGTTGCTAATGCATAATTGCATTCCAGTAGATTAGATTATTGTAATGCCCTGCTTTCTGGTCTTCCAAAAAAAATCTATTACTTATCTTCAACTTCTTTAGCACTCAG
Source organism: Apricaphanius iberus (assembly GCA_028564705.1). Classification (NCBI taxonomy): domain Eukaryota; kingdom Metazoa; phylum Chordata; class Actinopteri; order Cyprinodontiformes; family Aphaniidae; genus Apricaphanius; species Apricaphanius iberus. The sequence goes on along the minus strand of JAPXFQ010002486.1, from coordinate 43,133 downwards.
CGACACGTGTGCTGATGAGGACCACAGAGCAGGAACATATTACTCCAGTTACTCCAGACAGGACTTTGTTTCAACACATGGTCCTTGCCTGTGGACCAGCCAGCCAGAGGACCTCAGGCCGGCAGGATACAGCAAGAGTTTAATCTACCAGTTAGCTCCACTGGTAGCTCTGGATAGATCAGACCGTGTGTTGTTGTGATTGGTCGTGGCTTTATCAAATTGCATGCACTGCATGGACCGCTGTTATTTTCATCATGCCCCCACTCACCTGTAGCTCCGGGTGTAATGGTTGTGTCAGGCTAGTGAAGAACATCAACGAATTGGAGCAGAGGATCTCCAATTTACATCTGATCCAAGCTAATGAGCGTGACATGGACGTTATCTTCGGCCGACCTTTCGCTGCTGCCACCAGTGCCCCGCTGGCCGACACAAGCTCCTGCCAGCCCGGTGAAGCTGTGGAAGGGGAATCCATTGCAGGGTCTCCAGGCGGACTCGGACAGACGAACACCGGCGGAGGTACAATAACTATGGCAGAGGAGGTGCTTGGTCGATGGTCGGGTCTGGTCAGGGTGGGGGCGCCCGGAGCGGCTGCCACCGTTCTCCTCCACCCGGCCTTCCGCTGTCAAACCGTTTCGGTGCCCTGGGGGACGACTTTCCTCCTCTGACCATCCCTCTGACCGTGCCGAAGACCAGCAGCTCCACAGGCCCACCGCCCATCCCCTCCCAGCAGCCAGAGCAGCAGTTGGACTCTGGTAGCCACCCACGTCGCACCAAACCCAGGGCTACAGCCGGGACCCGCCGAGGTGTCCTCCATTACACCCCCAATCCACGGAACGAGACCTCGGCACCCACTAAACATCACTACATTCCTGTGGAAGCCAAGCTGCCCAACATCCAGCAGGTCGTGGGCAATGAGGGATCTTCTGCCCAGCATCAGCCTGCACACCATCCACCCACCATTCATCATAGGAGATTCTATTATCCGGCACATTAGGATGAGAGGAGCTGTCACCCTTTGTTTCCCTGTAGCTACAGTAAAGGACATTTCTGAATAGATTTCTAAACAGAAAGTTATAATTCATACTGGCACCAATGACATTCGCAAACATCAGTCTGAGCTCTTAAAGCGGGAATTTATTCATCTTCCTATTTGTTTAAAAGACAAAGCCCTCTCGGTTTTTTATTTCTGGCCCCACTCCCACTATCAGCAGAGGAATAAATAGTTTTAGGAGGCTACTCTCGTTAAACACTTGGCTTTCCTCTGCTACCGTGATGCACGATATTGGTTTTATAACAATTTGAACATTTTATGGGGCAGGAGTAAAGTGTTTGGGGCAGATGGACCACCTTTAAACAGACAAGTGTCGTGGTCAATCAACCACCCCCAGTTCAGGAGTACTCAGAGTAAAACATCTTCAGTGGAGAAAAACCTGGCTGAGACTTAATTTAGTTTCACCTCTGCAGAGCGTGGAGAAGACCTGTCCTCAGCAGTCTGAGTCCCAGGCGTTCTGGCGCCCCGATGCAGACCGGCTCATTTTATTCATTCAACAGGGAGTGGCTCATAGCACATACACATCAATACATTTGCTGGTTATTCTCCCTACACACATTTCAGTTACATCTTGCGAGATAACAGGTACCTGGCGGTGCCTGAAAACAACTCCATATTTGGTACAGCCTGGTACTGCACATCTCTAAAAAACAACTCCCTCTCACATCTGCAGGCCTTGATTACTTTCAGCAAAGCATAAAATATTTAATCACATTAAAAATCCTCATTACAAGGTACATGCATGCTGGCATTTAACTTGGCATACCCTCGCCCACCCCTGTCCCCTGCACTGGCCCCAGCTGCTCCTGCCCTCTCTGCCCCATCCACCACATCCTGATGTGCAGCTGTTCCCGGTTCCTATAAACTCAATCCTGATTTTAACAGTAACTCACATATCGAACTTGGACCTTGCCACACTTCATTCATACCTGTTATTGTCAGCAGAGAGCGAACAAATAATCATAAATTGTAACAATGCAACCAAAATAATTTTAAACAGTTAAATATCCCACCTACAGTAAATCATACACTCCATCACCAACCACTATTAATATGGCTCTTTTAAATGTTCGCTCTCTGCTAAATAAAATGTTTATAATAAATGATTTGATTTTAGACAATAATCTTCATTGCTTATTTTTAACAGAGACATGGCTGATTGCAGATGCTCCTGCGGTTCTTATAGAGGCCTCTCCACCTAATTTTAACTTTTCTTATTCAATGAGGAGTAGCCTTTTTATTAGTTCATCAACTCTTTCCACCAAACCTGTTTTATTTGATAATTTTATTACTTTTGAATACACTGCCTCTATTTTTAGCACTCAGGTTTTATGTGTCACAGTTTATAGGCCTCCGAAAGGGAATGCCCTTTTTATTCCAGAATTTTACACAACTCTTATGAAAGGATAATTTTAGCTGGTGATTTTAATCTACATATAGATAACCTTTTAGATCCTTTATCAACAGTTTTTTTTTATATTTTTGAATTATATGGATTTTAGCCAGCATGTCATGCAGCCGACTCACAACAGAGGACACACCATGGACTTGGTCATCACGTATGACCTGTCCACCAGTGTCTCCTCTGTTGTTGACTTGGTTGTCTCTGACCACTACTGTGTGTTTTTCAAATCACCAGTTTTATCCAATTAGAGACCTCCGTGAGAACTGTCAGGAAGCGTCATCTAACCCCTGAAGTTGCTGCAGGTTTTCTTTACGTTTTTAAAAAGTTCCCTCCTATATCTTTACATACCCCCTTTGATTTTATCGTAAATGATTTCAACAGTAGGCTATAATCTGCTCTTGACCTGCTGGCTCCACCAAAGTTATAAACATACATTCAAAACGTACAGTATCATGGAGAAACGAAGAGCTATAGGGTGGCAGTAAGGAAATGGAGGAAAAATAAAATTACAAGAAATCATCAGATATTGTTGAATTAAATAATTATCATACTCAATTCAATGCATGTTCAAGCAGAGACAAAATGGAGCCAATTTCCAGTTTAACATTTATTTTGAACAGATTAACAAATTGCAGTTTTACAGAGGAAGTTCCCCCCGTAGTTTCCTCTGTGGTCCAGATTTAAAGAAATCTGACAATTAAATGATCTTCATTTCACAGCTTTATAGAAAACCGGGCCTCTAGGCGTTTCTACTCCCTCCAATCAGAACATTTCCATACAGTGTCTTAGCCATTATTGGCTGTCAGAAAATTATACAGTCATATGGGTGAGACGTCTTTTCTTAAAAGCTCATTCTGAGTTTTATGGTTTTATGGCAACACACTAAATCTACAGACATCCTGTTTTTTCAGCTTGCAATAAAACTCACCCCAGAGTTTTATGACTTAAAAGCTTACCCCCATAAACAATAGTGACAGACATATATTTTACAACCATGCAAACTATATAAACAGACTTTTACCTTCTGAATAATAAAAGTTTAAACCCTATGCAGAATAACACCACAATATACATAGAACATCTCAAATTATACAACAGCGTTTTAAGACATTCCACAAATGCACAATTTTCCAGAATCATCTCAGAAATATAATAAAAATAACATAAAAATAACCCCAAGATTCTGTTTCCCACCTTTGACAATATTCTAAATCATACCTCTAATACTCTTCAGAAAACCCCCTCAAACACTCTTTGTGAGGAGTTTGCAGACCACTTCAGAGGGAAGGTAGACATCATCAGATGTAATATTTTATCCTCTCAAACTAACATGGTTTTAGACAAATCTGAGTGTCTGCTTTTACCAGAGGAAACACTGGACACTTTTGTCCTGGTAGAAGCTGGGATCCTTGATAAAGTTTTCTCCTCAGTAAGGCACACCACAAGTGCTTTGGACCCGATTCCCACCCGGTTTATTAAGCAATTTTATGGTTAAGTAAGGACCAGTCCCAGCCTGGTCAGCGGCGAGCATGAACTGATGAAGCCTCTTGGATAAGAGGTGAAACGTCTTCCAAGACAAATTACCAAGTCCAGTTGCGTTTGATTGAAATTTCCTTGAGATAATTTTATGGTTCTTTTAAGATGATCACTTTTTGAATGCTGTAAAAACGAAAATAGTTACTCCGCATCCAATTTTTGTACATGAAAAAGAATTGTGTCATGTCTTAGAAATGACAAAAATGGAATATATTACTAAAAAGATTAGAGATTTTGAGAAGGATTTGTGGTATACAAAATAAAGTCAACGTATAGTAGCTGATTCTTAGTGGGAACAAGTACATATGTAAAGAGTCTGTGATAATCACCGATACAAGTGACACAGTTACTGTCTTTGGACCTTTAGAAAACAAACAAAAATTTAGATAGTGCATTTTATATTTAGGTGCAATCAATAGTCCAAAAATTAGGGTATTTTTTAGCATGTACCACGGGCTAAGGATCGCTCTTTGTAGCTAAGCACCACAGAACAAGGGGAAACTCTGGTGGAGTAACATATAGTGCATGATGAGTTTAATAGTCCATAGCCTTTGAAAAACATTGTTTAAACCTTACCCAACTCATACCCAAACAAGTGAAGAATGAAATTTGCAGCACAAAAAATGAAGCAAAATACAGTGAAATAGACTAAATACCATTAAATAGTTTATCCTAAAGCTAATTTATCTCTGTGCAAACATAACATTACTTGAATGATTCTTACAGTTCTGTAAAAGGGTGAATCCGTTTTAGGTTTGAAGATGCCACACATTCATGCTATAAAGTCTCTCCTCTTCCTTTTGAATTTAATGTTTTAAATGCCGTGCATTGTGGGATTAATTGCTCTAACAGCAGTAGGTCGGTCTCTGTAGTTCAGTTCCACGGCTGGCAGTGCCACAGGCACAACAGAGTGTTGGAGGGTGGAAAGGTTAAGTTGATAAGAATTATGCTTATATTATATATATTATTACATTATATACAGCAGTAGATTGCAGATGGTTAACAGTTGTACTGATGGAAATCTGCCCTACAGGAATCAAACGGCTGAGGCTCCAAGCCCTCAAAACTCAAACCCCACAAATTATCCTCTGTAGTTTTAGTGCATTGTAACTGGTGTTTTACTCTGTCTTTTATTTGACAGTCCTCATATATCCTTGAATGACCAAATTAGTGCTTTAAATTAAATGTATTATTATCAATATTATTATTTTTCAAGATAGAATATCCACTCTCATGCTTAACGTCAGCCATAATGTTGGCAGTAGAAGGGTGGTAATTTAGGCTTCTTTTGCAGTCAGAGGATCTGGGCAGCTTGCAATTATTGGGCCACCTAAGTTGTATTCTATGTAAAGATTGTATTCTAGAAAGGGGAGTCAGTCAAATATATTCAATAATGATGAGAGACATTAAAAACTCACAAAAATAAATTTCATGGTACAGCTGAAGGTGGTTCTAAAAGATTTTCAACAGTTATGTGTACTCAGTTTTTTACCTTAAGCTTCTCTATTTTGTAAGTATCTATGTCTAATACATAATAACAATCTGTCGTTTGCTGAGTGTTTTGTTACTTATGGTGAGATAACAAAAAATATATATATTTTTTTTTTATTTTGTCCTGAACGCTAGGCTAAAAACAAATTATCTCTTTCTGCTCAAGAAATTTTATCTGCATAAAACAGCTAACGCTATTAAATACTATGCTTCAGTAATTACTGAAAACTAATCATTTAGATAATTAACTTTACTGAACTGATCTCTTTTTTTTATGTTAGTGGGTGACATCGATAGTATGAAAAGTTTGGACTAGGACTAGCTGAAATGTCCTTTTGTTGTTGTTCCATCAAAGTGAAAAAGAAAGATTATTCACCATCTCCTGGACAGGGAATGTGATCAACATTTTATAGGGAGAGGGTTGTTATTTTTGTCTCAGGCCTTTGTAATGTAGCCAATGCTGTGCTAACAAGCTGTGAGGGCTCTCAGTATTGAAAGAAGAGGTATGTGTTTTTGTTTGAGGGGTGAGGCATAGGTCATTGACAAGAGTGGCCTCTGTTGTGCTTCTCAGAGTGCAAGAAGTCCTGGCAGCCTTTCCAAATGGACCTGGCAGGCCTAAAGACAATGTGAAAGTGTGGATGCAGACTGGGATGAGGAAAGCAATCAAACTGTCACCTTGGTCGTAAAACAGACACTGCAGAGGCAAAAGGATGGCACTCAATCTATGACAACTGTGTGACTGCTCTAGGTTAGTTGAAGGAGCACCTCCATGCAGTGCTTTGTTCTCTTTGTTAACATAATGTCTACAGTTCCAAACCTTCAACTGTTGGTAATAGGCAGGAGCTTCTGCAGTTTTTCTGTTGTTTTTTTTAGATTATTTTGGTGTTCGATCATAGTTAGAAAAGCAAAAGTTTAAGAATACTTCTGTCAAGATTGTACGTCACATATCCATGTGCTCCTGGGCAAGGTACTAGACCTAAAGTTGCCCATCTATGTGTATGAATACGTTTTTGACTGTGAATGGGTGAATTTGGCTTAAGTGTAAAGAAATCTGAATGGTCAGTATGAATAAAGCGCAATATATATTTTGGACATCTACTTGTACCAGGTTTGTTGGGTAATAGATAAAACACCATATCTCTTATCACGGCACAGCTAATGAGTGAAATTATATAATATTTTTCAACTAAACACTTTCAGTTATGTTAGCCTGCAAACAAATATGCAGATTATAGACCCCCACATTCCCTGTTGTTCTGAGCAAATATAGCCCTATTATTTTTTTCTAGCCTCTTTCATGACCCCTTTCCTCAATGATAACATTCTGTGACCATTTTTATACTACATGCTCTTTAATTATCAGTAACTGCCAGTAACTATAAGTAACTTTTTATTTTAATACTATTTTCTAGGAGTCAACTGAGAGATATGGTGCTCCCAAAGTATCAAAAATGCATACTTGTGATGTTCAAAGACATCAAAAGCATAGTAGAATAAGAAGAATGGCAAGAGACCAAACTTAAACTGTTGCCCATGTTTTTCCCATAAACAACTAAAGCCTGTATGTGCTCAATCCAGACTAGTTCCTGTTTGGAAAGACATGCTAATTCTGTTATATTCTGACCATAGCATAATACAGTATTCCTGACCATAGCATAATACAGTATTCCTGACCATAGCATAATACAGTATTCCTGAAATATACAGAAATGCAACTCAGAAGATCTGGCTAAATCATGATCATTTGCTTTTTCAAACAGAGCTACACAGCTTGAATAAACTTGAAGGTTTTCTAAGTGCTGAATTTGAAATAGAGCCAAAGCAAAGTGAGAGATTTAGGATCGTCTGAGAAAGTAATTCATCAGAGCCTTTCATGATATTTGTCATACCTCTGTGACGACCCCGCCCTCTCCTGGTCGTCCTTTTTGCTTGTTTCTTGCAGGACTCATTTCTCAGGTAGATGGGTGGAGCTGCTAATGAGAATGGGATTCACCTGGGCAGCCTGAGCCTAGGTTATTTAGCTGGCTCCTCATTCCCATAATCTCTCTCTGACCATTTGCTGCCTGTTTGGTTTGTGGTTTATTTTGGTTTCTTTTGGTTAGTATCATTACACCTTCACTTACTAAATAAAGCTCATTCTTTAACTGCTTTAAATGTGTGTGGTCTCCCATTTTTGTCTAGCTCTGAGCCAGGGCTATGACAATATGGGGGCTCGTCCAGGATTTGACCTTACTGTTTTGTAGTTTTCAGTCGGTTGTGCCGGTTTGTTGTTCGGAGTGGTTGATTCTGCTCTGTTTTGTTACTGGTGAAATTGTTGGGAGTTCACACATGTTTGGTTTGTTGTGAGGTGACTGGTTACATGAGTTTTTGGTCTTTTTGATTGTTTGGATCCACCCAGGTCTTTGTTTCCCAGATTTTCTTTGGTGTGACCTGGCATGGGGGAGCCATTGTTATAGGGTTTTTCCCCGGGTAGGCAAAGGGGTGAATCCTGTTTAGGGGGTTCATCTTTCTCACTTTTAGGCCGGCAGTGAACGTGGGTAGAGCAAAGCTCGGGAGCATCTCCAGGGATGTGGGAAGGTGGCCAGTTTCTGGTTGTTTTCTTCGCTCCACTGGTTTAGCGTGCATAAGTACCCCCCATATGTGGCTGCCAGAAGACTAGGGTTGAGTTGGTCAGGTAAGTTTTGATGTGAGGTAAGGTTAGGGGGAAACTCTCCTAGTGGTTTTGGCTTCTCCCATTGCTGGTTTATATGAAGTCATTGGGGAATTATATCATGGTTTCTGTGTTTGCTTAATTCTTGGTTTAAAACCTGGGTTTTGATCATGGCTTCGGTGGATGAATTTTTTCACTCCCCTTCGGATCATCTTCTCCATCAATACACTAAAGAGCAGCTTTTAAAAATTGCTGAGCATTATGTGATTGAGATTAGTGATAAACGGTTGAAAGAAAATGTAAGGGCCATTTTGAAAGCAAACTTGGTGGAGGCTGGAGTCCTTAAGAGGGAGGAATTTCAGCCTGAGGTGACCAGTGTGACGTTAAGTTTTGAACAGCAGAAGGAGTTGTTAATGATGCAATTAGAGCATGAGAAGCTTAAGCAAAGGGAACACGAGACACAGTTGGAAATTGAGAAAATGAAATTCAAAACGGAACAGACAAAACTGGAGTTGGAACAGTATAAGTTGCATCTGATAAAGGAAGGAAAGCTTAGTGATGGTTCAGGTAGGGTCAATGTGGGGTCTAATGAAACCTTTCCTGGATGTGACATAAGTACAAAGTTAAGGTTGATGCCCAAGTTTGTTGAGAAAGATCCAGATACTTTCTTTTCATTGTTCGAGCGAGTTGCAGAAACTTGTGCATGGCCAGATACTGAACGTACCTTGTTGCTTCAATGTGTGTTTACTGGAAAAGCACAGGAAGCATATTCTGCATTAAGTTCAGCAGATAGTAAAGTGTATGTTAAGGTTAAAACGGCTGTGTTAAAAGCCTATGAGCTGGTGCCCGAAGCCTATCGGCAACGTTTCAGGAGCTTGAGAAAGATGGAGCACCAGACTTATGTTGAATTTGTAACTGATATGGTCCTCCAGTTTAATCGTTGGTGTTCAGCCTCAGGAGTTGGTACTTTCCAGCAGCTTTGTGATTTAGTGTCACTTGAACAGTTTAAAAACAGTGTCCCAGAGAGTGTTGCTACTTACTTGAATGAACGTAAAGTTGAAACACCCCAAGAAGCAGCGGTGCTGGCTGACGAGTACACCCTGATTCATAAAAGTACATTTTGTAAAGCCAGTGTTGATGTGCAGAATACTTCTGCTCGCCCTGACAGGACAGTTTCGCTTCATGGAGAGTTTAGTTCCTCTAGTTTTGATCGCAGCTGGAAGAAACGTGATCCCACTAGGATTTGCAATTACTGTCAGAATGAAGGCCACTGGAAAAATGAATGTCCTGTGCTTAAAGGGAAATCAAAGATCTCAGGTAGTTCACAGGTAAAACCAGCTGCTTTGGCTTCCTCTGTACTTTCAGCTCAGATGGCACTCCAGACACACAGTCCTTCTGTGGACCGCAGTCTTATGGGTGGGTCCAAGGGGGATGATGATTTTGCAGCGTTCATTTCTGACGGTTATGTCTCTTTGTTTGGGGAGAAGGTGGCAGTTAGGATTTTGAGAGACACGGGGGCAAAACATAGTTTTGTTTGTGAGTCTGTCCTTCCTTTCTCTGAAAAGTCCAATGCTGGAAATTTCATTTTGATGCGAGGAATGGGAATGTCTATCATTCCAGTGCCAGTTCATAAAATGGAGCTGGCTTGTGGTTTGGTCACTGGGGAGGTGGCGGTTGGAGTCCGTCCAACCTTGCCTGTGGAAGGCATTGACATGATTCTTGGTAATGATCTGGCAGGAAATAGAGTTTGGCCTGATGTTCCTCCACCTTATGTTGTCACTCAGGTTCCTGTACTGCCACCCGTACAAACTAAGGTGGTAGAATCCGTTGAGGTCTTGCCTGAGGTGGAGTTGTTTCCAGGGTGTGCAGTGACCCGAGCCATGGTGCGGGGTAAGGATGAGGAAGCAAAGCGGGATGTAGCTGACTCAACCGCAGTGGTTATTCCCGTGCCTCTTGAATCCATTTCTCGTGTTGAGTTGATTGAGGGACAGAAGTCTGATCCCTCATTAAAGGAATTTTTTGAAATGGCGTCTCCTCTGGAGGATATGGATACTGCAGCTAAGGGTTATTTTGTGAAAAACGATATCCTTGTGCGTAAATGGTGTCCACAAACGGATGATTTTGTGGGAAAACCAGTTTTGCAAGTTGTGGTGCCTGACAAATTTCGAGAGATGGTGTTGAAAGCCTCTCATGATGATGTAGCGGGACACATGGGGGTTCAAAAAACGTATCATCGGATTTTGTGTCATTTCTTTTGGCCTCGTTTGAAAAGGGATGTGTCTGCTTTCATCAAGACGTGCCACACTTGCCAGTTGACGGGTAAGCCTAATCAGACTATAAGTCCCGCGCCACTGTATCCTGTGCCAGTATTGGATCAGCCATTTGAGTATTTGATTATGGACTGTGTAGGTCCGCTGCCTCCTTCTAAATCTGGTGCCACTTATTTGTTGACTGTGATGTGCCAGACTACTAGATATCCAGCGGCGTATCCCTTGCGTTCAATAACGGCAAAGTCTGTAGTGAAGGCCTTGTCTCAGTTTATTTCTGTGTTTGGCATCCCCAGGGTTATTCAAACTGACCAAGGTTCCAACTTTCGCTCTAAACTGTTTTCTCAGGTTTTGCAGCAGCTCAAGATAAAACATAACCAGGCATCGGCTTATCATCCTCAAAGTCAAGGTGCTTTAGAGCGCTTTCACCAAACTCTGAAGTCACTCTTGCGAGCCTACTGCACAGAACTTTGTCGTGATTGGGAGGAGGGTGTGCCTTGGTTGTTGCTAGCTGCAAGGGAGGTGGTTCAGGTGAGCACGGGTTTTAGTCCAAATGACCTGGTATTTGGGCATTCCGTGCGTGGTCCCCTGGCGGTTTTGCAGAGTGGTTGCCAACAGTCGGAGCCTCCATCAAACTTGATTGACTATGTGAATGGTTTTAGACACAGACTTTATGTTGCTGGGAGATTAGCAAAAGACAGGCTAAAGAAATCCCAGAAGAAGATGAAATCACTGTTTGACCGTAAAGCAAGACAACGGCAGTTTAGTCCTGGTGATCAGGTTATGTTTCTGTTGCCAGTTGTGGGTTCGCCGTTCCAGGCAAAATTTGCTGGTCCGTTTCCAGTTAAGAAACAAGTCTCTGAGCAGGATTATTTGATTTCAATGCCATCTGGAAAGTCTAGGCTGTGTCATGTCAATTTGTTAAAGCCATATTATGCCCGTATGTCATTTCCAACCTCCAAGGAGGCCCAGTGTGTTGACCCTGTTTCGTGTGTGGACACGGAGATGTCTTCTTCAGGGGGGGCAGATATGGAGGGGGACTGGCCGACAGATAAGGGAGTGCTGCAGGTACATTTAAAAAACTCTGACACATTAACGTCTTTGCCAGTGGTACTTGGTCATTTGAACGAGGTTGAGTGCAATGAACTTATTTCATTGATATACAAATATCCTGCACTTTTTTCAGATACACCATCGCAAACACATCTTATTGAACATGATATAGATGTTGGTGAGGCTCAACCAATTAAACAGCGTTTTTATCGTGTTTCACCAGAAAAGAAGATGCATTTGGACAGAGAGGTTCAGTATATGCTAGATAATAATCTGGCAGAGCCTTCCAATTCTAGCTGGGCATCTCCGTGTTTGCTGGTGAAAAAGCCTGATTCAACTTTTCGCCCATGCACTGATTTCAGGAAAGTAAACAGTGTCACAAAACCGGATTCATTTCCTTTACCACGAATGGAGGATTGTGTAGACCAAGTAGGTGCAGCCAAATATGTTAGCAAATTTGACCTGTTAAAAGGATACTGGCAGGTCCCACTATCTTCACGGGCCCAGGAGATAAGTGCTTTCATAACTTCTACCGGTTTGTATTCCTATAAAGTTATGCCCTTTGGTTTACGAAATGCCCCGGCCACTTTCCAACGGCTGATGAACATTGTGGTAAATGGGTTGGTTGGTTGTGCTGTGTACCTTGATGATGTTGTTGTGTTCAGTGATACTTGGGAAGACCATCTGCAGAGGCTCACTGCATTATTTGACAGGTTAGTATGGGCACAGTTGACAGTGAATTTGGCAAAGTGTGAATTTGCTAGAGCCACAGTTACCTATTTAGGTAAAGTGGTTGGGCAAGGGGAGGTCCGCCCTGTTGAGGCTAAAGTGGAAGCCATTAAGGGTTTTCCACCTCCACTAACAAAAAAGGACTTGATGCGTTTTCTGGGCATGGTGGGCTATTATAGAAGTTTCTGTAAGAACTTTTCATCAGTTGTTGCACCCCTTACAGATCTTCTGAAATCAAAGGTGAAGTTCGTCTGGTCAGATAAGGCTCAGTTTGCTTTTGAAAATGTTAAAGCTCTCCTCTGTTCGTCTCCTGTGTTGACAGCACCACAGTTTGATAAGCCTTTTACATTGCAAGTTGATGCCAGTCATGTGGGGGCCGGTGCGGTCCTGTTGCAAACTGATGTTGTGGGGGTAGAGAGACCAGTTGGGTTTTTTTCCAAAAAATTAAATTCTTACCAGTTGAACTACTCTGTTATTGAGAAAGAGGCCCTGGCGTTAATATGGGGATTACAGCATTTTGAGGTGTATACAGGTTCAGGGACCCCTCTTGTTGTGTACACTGACCACAATCCCCTTACCTTCTTGCGCTCTTTGCAAAATCCTAATCAGAGGTTGATGAGATGGGCTTTATTTTTACAGCCTTATCATTTGGATATTCGCCACATAAAGGGCAAGGAAAATGTTATGGCTGATGCTCTTTCTCGTGCCTTCTAGTTGTGTACAGAGTAATTGTTAATGTCCTTTCTGCCTATCTGTTTCTTTTTTTGGGCTGTCAAGCTCTCTTAAAAATGCTCCTGTAGGTACCCAGGTTGCGGAGGGGGTGAGTTGGTCCTGAGGGATCAGTGGAAGGTATGAATTGTTTGGTTACTCCCATACCAACTGTAGAAGTAATTTTGTTCATACTGTACCGTAAAGAGGTAAACAAAAAAGTAATATTGTCCATTTTTTGTTTTCAGTAGGATTACTGGATTTTGTAAGCAGTTGTAATGCATTTTGGCAGAGTACCTTGTGGGTCTCCGCTCTTATGGGGGGAGGTGTGACGACCCCGCCCTCTCCTGGTCGTCCTTTTTGCTTGTTTCTTGCAGGACTCATTTCTCAGGTAGATGGGTGGAGCTGCTAATGAGAATGGGATTCACCTGGGCAGCCTGAGCCTAGGTTATTTAGCTGGCTCCTCATTCCCACAATCTCTCTCTGACCATTTGCTGCCTGTTTGGTTTGTGGTTTATTTTGGTTTCTTTTGGTTAGTATCATTACACCTTCACTTACTAAATAAATCTCATTCTTTAACTGCTTTAAATGTGTGTGGTCTCCCATTTTTGTCTAGCTCTGAGCCAGGGCTATGACACCTCTCACACCCTCCTCCATACAAGTCTCCTGGCTGCATGCATTTGTACACCAACACATTGCAATAATAATGTGTGTGTGTGTGTGTATTTATATATAAAGAAAGAAAGAACATAAAAATAATAAAACACTTACATTATCCTGTCTTACTTAGTTAAAGCTGAATGTTTACAGATTGTCTGTGTTACAGGATCCATTACTTTCCAGTGGCGTCTTTCAATCCAGGGGGATTTATTGGCACTCCTCACCTTCTGTTCTAAGACATTGTCTCTTCAATACAAAAGATATGCCCCAGGGAGAGAATCGGTCCTCTTGAGCCTCAGCCACCGATGGATCAGATGATTGATGGATGGAAGATTGTGCTTGGAATATGAATTATAGGTTTTTGATTCTGGCCCCTTTTTGGAAATAGTGGGACGCTGACTTTCATGAGTGACGGAGGGTTTTCCTCAGTTGAGGAGATGGACACAGTAGAAGAAACTTGCAGACTTCAGATTACACGATACACAAGTTCATGGCTCACTATTATGTTGTAAATTATATTGTTCAAATTCAGTCAAATTATAATAAACAATTTCTTACAACATATGCATTTTTTATTGTATTTATTCTATTTTAGTTTACTGTAGTGCTTTCAATCACCACTAAGTTCAAATCAGTTTCAGAAATTTTGGAAACTGATTGTTAAGAGAGGAAAAAATATTTTCTTGTTTTTTCAAGCAATGGAAATTGTTTCCAAGAAAATAACTAAAATATAACTTTGGGGGATCATCAATAACATATATATATATATGTAAAACGTGTTTACGAAGAATCAAGATGTGCTAATTTCCTGAACAGTGTTGAGCTTAACTTGGCCAACACTGCCCAGCAAATACATTTTATAGGAAAGATAAAGATGGACAGCAGAAGAGAACTGGAAAGGGAATTTTCTAATGAAACCTTACAAAAATTTAAAGATTTGCAAAATTGATCCACACAAGAAGAAAACACCTACAAGGTGTCAAGGTGATGCTTCAGCAGTGAAGTATCATTTAGTGGCATCCAATGACCGTATGTAATTCTTTGACAAAATAAAAAAATACGCACTTCATTTTTATCATCATTGATTGCATCAGTATATCATGCAGAATGATAAACTGAAGACACATTTTCTCTGAAAGGCTGCAAATTATCTTCAATCTGGATATAAGCTTCACTCTCCCTTCACCACTTCAGAGCACACCAAAGCCCCTTTCAAACAGGCCATGAAAAACTAATTTTCTGGACTTCATCTGTTTTACTTCTGAGTCTGAAAGCAAACTGCCAGACTCTGTGTGGATAACTTTTACTTGTAGGCCTATATTATCGCCTGAGGCCCTAACGATTTGGGGGTTTATTTAGAGCAGAGGTGCCCAAAGTGTGGCCCGGGGGCCATTTGCGGCCCCTTGACTGATTATGTATGGCCCCTAACTTCAATTCAAGAATGATACAAATGTGGCCCTAAGCACAGGTGGCTGATCCAGACAGACTTTATTTTTAATCAGCACAAACAAATTAAACTAATTTTGCAGTACAACATATTGGTGACAACATCAATTATTTGTCTAACCTCACATTTCCCCTGCAATTGTCCTCCAATTTTTACTAAAAAGCAGGCTTTGCTGCAGCCAAAATCTGCTTTAAAAGAATTGAAGAAACTCACCTAAACACAGCAAGAGAAATATGAAATCTTTTAGAGAATTTAGAGATTTTTCCAATAGGGCGGACATACAATGCCCGTTTTAAGTTTCCCATTTAAAATAATTTTATACATCCCTTTCCAACAAAACATATGACTACTTAAATAATTAAAGTACTGCATGTTTACTTTATTGTGAAGTATGTAAAAAACGAAAAAATTTTGTTTTGTTTGTTTGGCCCTCAAGTCGACTTGACTATATTTGCCTATGTCACAAAAAATTTGGACACCTCTGATTTACAGGGACTGTTGCTGTCAAGCTGAGAGAACTCTTTGGATGTAGTTGTGCTTGTAGTGTAATGTCACATGCAGTTCTGAACTATACAAATCTGAGCAGACAGCCATCTTTTTTTCATCGAAGCCAGACTTTTCAATTAAGTAGTTTTTAAACTTATAGCTTTGTTAGTTTATGTCATAATGTTCAGTGATGCTCTAATGTCTATCCTTGTTAAACTGATGTGTCAACATCTGAAACTTGTGCTGTGATGAATATTTCATGTTTGTTTTCCGAGATAGATTAGCCTGCAGCGCTAGCTAGCAAGTGCAGTGAAATGAGTTGAACTTCATATTTGATTGTGATATAGTCTGCACTGAAAGTATTCTTTTATACGAGTGACATTGTACTAGGATTATACACTTTATTACAGAGATATGTGTAAACATTGGGAATATTTATACCCGGATCAACCCGCTAAGTTCCGCAACGTGACTTTAAAGGTGCCTTGCTTGCATTTAAACAGCATGGCAAGAAAGCTAGATAAACCTTTCTTGGGGAAAGGGTAGGGAAAACACTGATCACCACCGTTTTTTGTGGACTTTATATTTTTAATGCAGAGTACGATGGTGTATTAAAAAACACAGTAATGAATGTGATTCTGAACAATGGACATGTGTTTCGTAATGAAATGTGAGCCTAGCATCGAGCCCTTGGCCTTTAGAAATAGATGCATTTTGTATCCACAGCAACACGCGGCACCTTGGGTTGGATCAACAGGCACACAAACCACCAGTTTGAGATCAGACAGGTCTTTTTGGGAAACGGGCAAGAAGAGCCATTCACTGTTTGAAACCCGGTTGACCTGTGCTACAATTAAACAGGTCACAGTCCGCTGCCTATGAGCCACTGACATTAGGTTTTTGAGCTCAAAGGAACCAAACTCTTCTAAAGTAGAATTCAACAAAAAAAGCTCTCCCCCTCCCTAGTTAAAAACCACTTTTGCTTACTGGCCCTCGACGCAGCATGAATGACTTCACAATGCAACTACTGTTTTCTTATTATTTCTTTGGTTTTCTTAATTGGTTGATCTTATTTTGATGTTAGATATTTTACTTAACATTATATGCATCACACTTTTTCCTCTGTGATTAAAGTGCTTTATAAATAAAGTTTGATTGATTGTCTGATAGCAGTTGTTTATGGGGATTTTTTTATGTCGGTACAGGGTTACTGCACTTCAGTGTAGGCTTTACTGTGTTGGGATACTGCTCCTCAATGAGGTGGTCCTGCAAACGTTGCCATTTTTCCTCACTGAACCAAAGGACACTGATCGTCCATTATAAACTGAAGCACTGCCATTAGGCAATAAACTGGTCCTCTTCCCTGTGTCTATGCAGACTGCATGTCAGGACATAATCATCTTTTAAAAAACATTTAACAAGAGACCATAGTCAAGCCCATTTAAAGCAGGTTAACTGTAAGATTAAATTGTGAGCTGTGCAATTTTGACTTGTAGTGAAACAGTATTTTGCTAATTTACGAATACACATTCACAAAAAGGAAATGGTTAAATGTCCCTTTAAAGACTTTTTTTCAGTCCTGGGTGTACAGTATGTTTCATGCATATAAATATCCATTTTGTTCTGTTGATAATTTTAGAGAAAACCTTTATCAAACTTTTATTGAAAGCAATTCAAACTCTGAAGTTACAGACTTCAAGACACAGTCTAATCTTGATTTCATAGATGATTTCATAAAGGATCGAGACCTGCATAATTTACTCAAACAGAATACTGCATCTCTCTTACTGCATACATAAACAAATTGTCATGTGTCTACAACAACAACTCAGGAAATAATCATGAGCTCCGTAGTATTAGCTAAAATGTAGAAGAGTGAATATCAAAATTAATTGAAAGGTCAAGGTCAAGTTTATTTGTATAGCACATTTCTGACAGTCAATGCTGCCCCAAAGTGCTGAACAACATAACACAATTATAATAGCAATAACATAAGATATAGCAGATATAAATAGACAGACAACACACAAAATAAAAAGCACTAGTAAAAACGAAAGTGTGCTGATCAAGCATAACTGTACAGTAAACAGTGGAGTCACTGCTGCTATAACCGAGATAGTTAAAAAAGGAAATCCTCTAAATTTCTTGTTTAAAGATGAGCAGTTTAGCTCTGAACACAAAAGAGCAGACAATTACAAGAACACTTTTGAAGTGATTGAGCCAATAAAGTAGGTTTTAAATCAATCTTTGAAATGGAAATGTGTTTATATACCAGTTTTGAAAGTCCTAACAACAAATCACAATAAAGTGCTACGTAAAATCTTGCAGACAGAAAATATTGAAACAGTTGAAACTTTTTCTCAGTACAAAACATACAAAGACGGTCTTTGTTATAAAGATAATAAATTTGCTTTCAATAGAAGACCTGAGTATCGCCCTAGGCCTGTACATAGATGACTTTGAAGTTTGTAATCCATCAGGAACATCAAAAAAATGCACAAGGATTTTGCAGTCTATTGAGTTATTTCAAATTTACCCATACAATATAGCTAATATGTGCCATAGTAATGATGTTAGGAAATATGAGCAACATATACAGAGGACATCAGAGGAACGGTGATCAGGTTCGTATTGGTGACTGAAGATATGCAGTCCCACAGGTTTCCTACAATGACAGGGTTTTTCCTGCATAGGGATCTCAGTGACGGCTGCCACAGTCTAATTTATTGCCGCCACCAGCTCTCGATGGGGATGTTAATAAATAAATACCTTCACCGCGGTCTGTCGAGTCTATGCGCTCAGTGGTCAGAATTTAACTGCAGTAACTCAGAACAAACGCAGCAACAGTGAGAGAAAAAGAGAAAGATGAAAAATAATAAAAAACACCACACACACTCCATAGAGCCTCAATGTTAGGTGGTTTGGAATGTACTTCCCTTTCTTTTTGCTTATTTGTTAGATAAGACGTACCCTTTTGGGATCACATGAACAGTTTTAATTTTGTGTCAATGTATTGCTCTGTCAGAGGACCATTAATCAAAGTGATGACACACACACACACACACACACACACCAGACACGTGGCTGCCATTTTTGAAATTGGACTCAATTATTTTCAGTCCACATTACTTGATACAGAAAGTTGAGTTTAGCAAATCGCAAGTTGGATGGATTATGAATTCAATGTTCAGTGAACTTGGTTAACAGTTGTAGGAACTTGATAAAATAAATTCTATCAACATCTCCTAAAGGCAAGGCAAGTTTATTTGTAGAGCACAATTCATACACAAGGCAATTCAAAGTGCTTCAAAGTTGCATAAATTAAGAAAACAGATAAACAGGAAAAAACAAACAAAAAAACATCAACTTTTAAAAAAAAAGCTGGCTCAAATAAGAATGACAAGTTCTACTTACTTGATACC
Organism: Apricaphanius iberus; assembly: GCA_028564705.1. Classification (NCBI taxonomy): domain Eukaryota; kingdom Metazoa; phylum Chordata; class Actinopteri; order Cyprinodontiformes; family Aphaniidae; genus Apricaphanius; species Apricaphanius iberus. Next base: position 24,228 of record JAPXFQ010002486.1, on the reverse strand, counting down.
GGATGTTGAGTCAACAAATCACATGTTTTATCCACTTGTGTTTTGAAATATAATAAAAGCAACACTATAAGTTCACAGAACTTAACTCAGTCAAAGTAAAAAGATGATGTTACGTAGATAAGTTCAGTAAATGCAAAAATGTTTATAGTGCAAGAACAGACCTGTTGCGGTAGGGTGTTTGCGTTCAGAATGTCAGTTCGGTTGTGTTATACTGGACAAGGGGGTGATGGGGGGCAGGAAAAGTCATGATGACAAATATATCGTATATCTATGAAACGCTGCTTCACAGTCCTTTTGTTTTGATTCTGTTTCCCGTTCAGCTTTGTCTCTTAAGCATATGTGCAAGAATTGCACAAAAAAGAATGGCACAGTTAGGAGCTCTGCTGTGTCGTCGCCCGTCTTTGCAAGAATGACATTCATCAGGACCACGGATACATTTCTTGCCATGTGAAAGTGAAAGGCAATGTGAAAAGTGGTGTATTTGAAAAGACAATGGTTAACGACCGGATGGGATTGTCTGAATATTCCAAAACATCTGAGAAAGGCTCACATGTAATTTTTCAGCTGTAAACAGGGCAAACCAGATTGCTTAGTAACAATGTTCTTTTTGTGGTCATTCTTTTCAGTCATAATTTTAACCATTTATATGGAAGAAATGTGAGTGTGTCGTGATTTATTCCTCACCTGAAATTCCATTTTTACCACTGTGACCTCTTGAATAAATTTTAAAGTGTGGGTAGACATCGTCACACTGATTTAGTGCCTTGATAATATACTTTCAGATGCACAAGGGGACAGCAGTGTGTTCTTTGTTGGGTTTTATCTGCTGTAAAGTTACCAAATAGGGTGCTGTCACACTATGAGAGCGCACACTATTTTATTTTCATCACTCCCTCCTTCAGCTTTTAGAATTAGCCCTCCACTTATCTGCTGTGAGGACGGTCTAGCCAGGGTGGCAGAGAGGAGAAGAAAATATGATAGGCTGTTTCCTACTCTGCCCAGCATGGCTGGTGGAGACTTGTTGGACCAGTCAATACTGTGTAAAAGCCCCATTTAGCACTGACATGCCTGGGAGACAGGGCCTCCAAAGCGAATGGAGTAAGGGGGAGGCAGGAGGTAAGAAGGGCTTTCTGAGATGGTTGCTTCTGACAGAGATGAATAGTCTTGGCTTCACAACCATCAAGGACAAAAGGACATGGAGACTAGTTGGCCTCCTCTGTTCATCCACCCACCCGTCCAGAACAAACACTTTTACTCACGGGATCCTGAACCAAGGTAAAAATGAAATTACTTCAGAAAAAAGGCCTGTACACAACAAGCAGAATAAGGGGGAGGGTGGGTGGTAGGGGTGTGAGTAGAGGCAGACCATTTTGCTGATGAAGCCGTCTAGTGTTTTCTGACACTGTGCATTCTGTCGGAGTGGCTGAATAATGCATGGCAAGCATAGATCTGTCAATAACAAACATGAATCTACCAGTGGAAAATGGGAGAGGAAGTGCTGAGTGACATGACCTTTTTTTTTTTATCTTTAACCTAAATAAAAGGGAGGGATAACTTTCAAAATTAACAACGTCTAGAGCTCAAACACTAATTATTAAGGTCCAATACCTGAGCTTACCTACTCTCTTGGACAGAGCAAAGGGATTCTGTATCTACAGTATTTATAATATCTACTGATTTTTTCAGTTCTCCTCTGTTTAGATATAACATTGACATTAACTGATCCAAACAAAACCAGAAAGATTTTGATTTTTAAAATTTAGTGGCAAGTCATTTTTAACTAAAACTGTTTTAATTGGTTCTAAAAAATTGAGCAACTACAGTGCAGACCTGAAAATAAGCATACAGTAGCTTCCTGTGTATGAATTTGATCAAAGTGCTTAAAGAGTAACTCACCCCAAAATCAACGGTTTTTGTTGATAAACTGTATAATTGAGTCTATAATAGCACTATCTACATTTCCAGTAATTATTTTATGTCTTTTTGTACATTTTAGTGAAAATATTAATTTTGTACCAAAAAACGTTAGTTTAGTGCCCCAAGTGGTTAAACGAATACACTGCACTGCTGTTCACTTGAATTCAAATCCTGCCTAGCTAACAGCTAATCTCGCTATTGACGTAGGGTTGGAAAAGTGACGACAGCAATCCAGCCGTGGTGGGCCACACACCGTAGAAAGGTGCCATGAACTGCCTCCAGCACAATCGGCTCATAGCCAGGGTGCTCCGTTGCCCTTACTCGTTGACATTTGCTCATTACTTATGACAAAGGGAATAACTAATATATCAGTAACTGGAAAATAACATCTTGGCTAACGCTGTGTCCACATTGAACGCGATAGGAGCGAATATGAAGCGCGACACACACCTAGCTGTTCGCGTGCACCTTCCCACCTTGAAGCGTGTACAACGCGAACTGGTCGCGCTTCAATTATGGTATTTTCACGCGCGAACTGGCCTGCACCGAAGCTGGGGCTGCAGTGCAGCTTGCGGAGGAGGACCGAGCTGACGGAGGAAAGTGTGTTCGGCCCGGTCTTTTAGCGGAGATGGGGCTTCAGTGCAACTGGCGGAGGAGGACCGAGCTGACGAAGGACAGCATGTTCGGCCTGGTCTTAAGCGGAGCTGGGGCTACAGTGCAGCTGGTGGTGGATTATGGACCGATCTGATGGAGGACAGAGTGGATTACGTGTTCAGCCTGGCCTCCGGTAGAGCTGGGACCGCTGCACTGGGGGTTTGGTGAGCTACAGATACAGTCTAGCTGCGGCGGAGGGATCCATAAACAGCAGCGAGCCTCTCATAAACACCGGTCTTGTGCGAAAATCTGTTCCCCTGAAATATTCTGTTCCCCTGTGTCGGGAGCGCGCACTGCATCCAGAGGGGCGGGTCCGACATTCTTCGCTGCATTTTTGTCAGTCTTTTGTCGGTAAAATGACGACAGGTAGTCATGTCAAGGTTGTTACTTTATTAAGCTTTCAGTAAATAAATAAATTCATAAAAATAAACATAGTTTTGTTTGTTTATTTTATTTTTTTTAACCCGGTTTGGCGTTGTTTCTTTTAATCAGCGAGCATCGAAGTATGAGTCCTGTTCACTAACACCTGACGTGAGCCACAAATACTATTTTCCTTCACATCGTGTTCATTTTTACATTTCAATCCCTGATGTTAAAAGACTGACGTTCTTTCTGCGGGACACGAAAAGTTAGGATTCACGAAAAGATGAATGTAGATTATTATTCAAGCAAATCCCGTTCTAATTTAAAATTTGACACATTAATGAACTGACAAAAGCTATTTCTTGGTTTTGATCGCGAATGCCTGTGTTTTGTCTAAAATAATCTGCTTTAGCAGATTTATTATTTATCATAAAACAGGAACTTAATAATTCACAAATCTGTCTTTTGCCATGTTTTCTCCTCTCATCGTGGACAGTTCGTCTTGTGAATAGGGTGAGATTTAGTCTTAATTTGCCAAAGTTACAGGGGGGAACAGAATATTTCAGCTGCCTGAAATATTCTGTTCCCCCCTCATAAAACAGGAACTTAACAATTCACAAATCTGTCTTTTGCCATGTTTTCTCCTCTCATCGTGGACAGTTCGTCTTGTGAATAGTGTAGATTTAGTCTTAATTTGCCAAAGTTACAGGGGGGAACAGAATATTTCAGCTGCCTGAAATATTCTGTTCCCCCCCTCTAAAACAGGAACTTAACAATTCACAAATCTGTCTTTTGCCATGTTTTCTCCTCTCATCATGGACAGTTCCGTCTTGTGAATAGGGTGAGATTTAGTCTTAATTTGCCAAAGTTACAGGGGGGAACAGAATATTTCAGCTGCCTGAAATATTCTGTCCCCCCCCTCATAAAACAGGAACTTAACAATTCACAAATCTGTCTTTTGCCATGTTTTCTCCTCTCATCGTGGACAGTTCGTCTTGTGAATAGGGTGAGATTTAGTCTTAATTTGCCAAAGTTACAGGGGGGAACAGAATATTCCAGCTGCCTGAAATATTCTGTTCCCCCCCTCATAAAACAGGAACTTAATAATTCACAAATCTGTCTTTTGCCATGTTTTCTCCTCTCATCATATGGGAACAACATGTTTAACCAGCACCTCCTTTACTGTTTATTATTGGATTATATATATATATATATATATATATATATATATATATATATGCTATGTATGCTATGGTATGGTATGTATTGTATGTATGTTTGTGTGTGAGTTTAGTTTATGTGTGTGTGAGTGTGTGTGTGGCCCCTATACCCAGGTCCCATGTGTGTGTGTGTGTGTGTGTGTCTGACAGTGAATTAGTAACATTTAGCCTTTACTTTATAAAATTTAATGAGAATTGCTGCGTTAAAAAAAAAAAATATATATATTAAACGCACTCTCTGTGGGTCACGTGGGTTTTAACTCCAATCAATTATGCAAATGTGGTCAGTCCACTCCGTGAGTACGGTATTAAGCATCGAAGCTGAGTAGCGAAATTTGAGCAACTTCTTTCAAGTGACGTGCTAAAACATGGATAAAGTCGAATATGACATCTTACTCAACTACAAAAGGAAGGGAGAATATCCGCAAAATGTCACCAAAAAAGAAAAATACATAATTCGAAGGAAAGCTGCTTCCTTTGACATTGAAGGTAATGTTTTTGTAGCCTACTATTTTTTCAACTTTTTAAATTGTGTTATAACATGAAATTTGCAGAACAGCATTGTTTCGTTGGGCTAAAGTTCAGATATTGCATTTAATTAAGATGTATATGCGACCCCTGTGCTTTGTCGCTAACATTAGCCTCCAATAACTTTAAAAAAAATCCATGTTGGACATGTAAAACAATGGTTCATTAAGCCTAGTGTTTTAAATTGTGCCTAATATGCTGGCAAATAACTACTTTCCTCCAACTGAATTAGAACCGCAGCGCTACCACCACTAAATTGATTGTAATTAAAGATGTCATAATAACATTATAGATATGACTGTGTAACGTTTATAGAGGTATTGTGGAATATACATCTACAAATATCTGTCAGGACTGCGTTTTTAAGATATTTTCCTTGTCTAATAATTAGTTGTGCTATTTCATTTAAATTAACCAACCTTTTCCACTGACATGATTAAGAGATGTTATAATTGTACTTTCTCTGCTTTATCTAGTGTTTTGATGTTGTGCTTTTCTGTGCTAAAGGATCTGAGCTCATCTACTTGAGGCATAAAGATGGTTCTACACCGTTAAAGGCCAAAGTTGTTTGCGGTGCAGATGAAGCAAACAAAATTTTTGCTGACTTTCATGCCAGCCCTACAGGTGCACATTGTGGTCAGACAAAGACAATAGAGGCAATATCCAAAAGATTTTACTGGCCAGGGATGTCAGTTGATATAAAAAATTGGGTAGGTCATAGCAGCACAATGGAAAAACTAAATGACAATCTTAACAAAATCCAGAAGGTTTATTACACATACCCTAATTTTTAATGAGCATTTTTCATATAAAAATTTTTTAGATCTCCCAGTGCTCGGCCTGTCAAGCCTGTACCAATGTGCTTAAGCAGCCAACAGAGTACACACCAATAAAAGTAAGTCTTTTTAAATGATTAAAAGAAAAAGTAAAAAAAAAAACAGTAAATAGTAGAGATGTTGTAAAGCGTCTGAGTCTTGGCACTGTGGAGTGTTTTAAGCCTATGGCATACTAATAATATGTCCAACATAGAACTCTACTTTTTAAATGAGTAAATGTGCCTTATTCCATGGTTCCACGTTTTAGTTCCTGATTTCCTTCTTACCTTTACTTTAGGTCTCCCAACCTTTTGAGCTTGTGGGAATGGACCTAATTGGGAAGCTGACACAAAACCATAAAGGACATCAGTACATATGTGTCATGATAGATTATTTTACAAAGTGGCCACAGGCTTACCCTCTGAAAACAAAGTCTGCACCAGAGGTGACGGAATGTATAATAAAATTTGTACATCAGTTTGAAGCACCAAAAAGAATTTTGACGGATCAGGGAAGAGAGTTTGTGAACTCTGTATGTTGTTTTTTTGTACACGTCATATCAATAATATTAAACAAACCTTTTGTCACTGATAAGCTCTAGAAAACATTTGTGTTTGATCTTTCTAAAATGCAGATTAATGCAGAGGTGTGCAAGACATTGAACATAAAAAGGAGTCTCTGTTCCCCCTATCACCCTCAAACAAATGGGTTGGTGGAGAAAATGAATGGTACTATTCAAAGGTGAGTATATATATATATGTGTGTGTGTGTGAAAGGCTGGGAAATTTGGACCCAGGTGTTCCTAGTGTTAAAACAGGCAGACATGCACACATAAATACATACATACATGCATACATGTGTGTCTTTTTCTTTATTTCTGTTTTTCTGACATACAGGGCCCTAAGTAAAGTTGTGGGAGGTCACCCTAGTGACTGGGAACAGTACCTAGATGCTGTAATGTTTGGAATTCGAACAAAGAAACAGATCACCACTCAGTACTCCCCATACTTTATGATGTTTGGAAGAGAAGCGCGCTACCCTTCTGAAGTACCTGAACAGTTCCCGGTAGATTTTCAATTATGTTCTTCAATTACTGTAAAAGTTATTGTGGGGTATGTTTGTCAGTTATAGTAACACGTTTCAACAATAATTAAAATTCTACACAGTTTCTTTTTAGTCAAAGTCCCAAATAAAAGACAAGGTTTTATTGTTGGAGGGAATGTGTTCTGCATATAACCACAGCAAAAGTTCAACCTGTCTTCAATTCTGACCCCATAGCATTGTGAATAAATTGGATGATTCCCCAGAGATGTCCTTAATATAGAGAAGAAGGAGCTTGCATCCTGTTTAATTACATAATGTGATCAGGATATGTTATATCCATTTTGTGTATCAGTTAGAAACCCTGTATTTATATTTTGAATTTCACTTTCAATTTAATAATGTTTTGGTGTAACATAAAGAAATAATTTTTTTTCTTGGGCATCTTTTAAGATATCTTTAGATGTTTTTTTGTTTTTTTTGCAGGGCAAACAAAGTAAAATCAATGCATTTGGTTACTTTTATGGTTGAACTTTGGGCTAAACCCATTTGCTGATTTACTGACATTTAAATAACTTTGGGAATCAGAACAAAGTAAATAATGGGAAATGATTATTAAACCTATGTTAGCTATCTTTATTAAAATATTAGACAGTGATACGATCTGGATAACCACCTACTCTGGACTCATAGATTTTTGATGAGACATTTCAGGAGCTGTTCTATAAAAAGTGTGTTAAGTTTTAACCAAAATATATGAAGAACAACAGCACACAAATTACATTGTAATATATAAAGTGTATTCATTTGAATTTTTTTGATTATTTTCCTTTGTTGAAAGATTGATGATACAGTGGAGGACATTGCTGCAAAAGAGGAACTATCAGAGAACATAAATATACAACAAAAACTGTTGGACATTGTGAGAGACAATGTAAACAAAAAGCAAGAAAACATGAAGGGGAAAGGCAAAGAAGTTAACTTTAAAGTTGGAGATAAAGTCTGGAGACAAAATGTCCGCAGTCAACAGAGAAAAGGTGGGAAGCTTGATGCAAGTTACCTTGGGCCATTTACTGTTATAGCTATACAGGACAAAAATGCAGATCTCCAAGCTCATAATGGAGCAATTTTTAGAAAAATAAGCACAGATCATCTGAAGCCATGCATTACTGACAGCCACAGAGTCCCACATCTTTTGACAAGCGAAGGAAAAAAAACAAGTATTGTTCCATCTGAGTTAACAGAATGCTCACCTGATGTCCCATCACAGACATTCAAGCCTTCTACTGCAGATCAAACTCAGCTTGCAGAAACTCCTTCTCCCCTGCATCCCTCTTCAAACAACGCCACTACTCCCCCCCAAGAAGTTGAAGCTCCTGTTCCAGCACACAGCTCCTCAACAAACGCCACTACTCCCCCCCAAGAAGATGAACCTCCTGCTCCAACACACAGCTCCTCAACAAACGCCACTACTCCCCCCCAAGAAGATGAACCTCCTGCTCCTGTCTTAACGCAGGCTCCTATTGTAGGTAAGAATCAAGTTACAGAGCCTACTGTCACAGCTCCTTTTAAAAGGTGAAATGGTGAAGTTTTTGCTTTTTCCCCTCCCAGCAGATGGTGCACCCACCGCTTTAAATGTTTCAGCAAAAGATGAAGCTGAGGGTTGCACTAAAGACCTGGCAGAGAAATGTAAGAACAAAAATAGTAACTTTTTTATTAACCATGAATTACTATAAATGCACACAAAGAAAATTTAATTGATAGTGTCATTTAAATGGGAAATTTAAATTTTTGTCCTTAGTATCAGCAATTTTTAGAAAGAATGATTGACAAAAAGTACTCAGGCTTTGCTTTTTTTGGATTTTGGATGCAGTCAAGTAAGAGACTGACATTTATTCCTTCTTTAATTATTTGATTTAATATTTGATTAATTACGACTATTGGAATTGCTTAATGTGTGCTTCTGATCAACATAATTACTTTGAAATTTCTCTTGTTACATCCCACATGCACCCAACCCCTTCTGCAACACTTTTGTATTAGATGTGCTCGATGCTTGGATGGGAAAAGATGTTCATGTACTTCTGTCAAGAGTTGGTGCATATAAACTTTTTTACTGGGACATCAAGCACACTGGTCCTGGTATGGAATTGGAAAGCGAGGTATAACAACAGCAATGTCAATTTTTTATAGTTTCACATCAACCCAGTTACATCACTTAACTTTTACATTTTTCTTTTTAAGTGTATTAATGCTTACTTGGACATTGCTGTGAGGAACCACAACAAAAACAGCTCTGATCAGGCTGCATTCATTGATTCGTTTGCTATGACTGCGATGTGGCAAGGAAAAAGCCCGAGACTGAAGGTCTGTAGGGTTTGTGTGTTTGTTTATGTATATATGTTGTACACTCACTGGCCACTTTATTAGGTACACTTTTATTAGGTACACATAGCTGGTACTGGGATGTACCCCCCTTTTGCCTTCAGAACTGCCTTAATCCTTCGTGGCATAGATACAACAAGGTACTGGAAATATTCCTCAGAGATTTTGGTCCATATTGAAATAGTATCACGCAATTGCTGCAAATTTTTTGGGTGCACATCCATGATGCAAATCTCCCGTTCCACCACATCCAAAATATGCTCTAGTGGATTGAGATCTGGTGACTGGATAGGCCATCTGAGTACAGTGAACTCATTTTCATATTTAAGAAACCAGTCTGAGATGATTCGAGTTTTATGACATGGTGCATTATCCTGCTGGAAGTAGCAGTCAGAAGATGGGTACACTTTGGTCATAAAGGAATTGACATGATCAGCAAAAATACTCAGGTAACCTGTGGTGTTGCAACGATGCTCAATTTGTACTAAGGGGCCCAAACTGTGCCAAGAAAATGTCCCCCACACGATTACACCACCAGCAGCCTGAACTGTTGATACAAGGCAGGATGGATCCATGCTTTCATGTTGCTTCACGTTTAAAGTCACTTAAATCACTTTTCTTTCCTATTCTGATGCTCGCTTTGAACTGCATCAGATTGTCTTGACCACGTCTACATGCCTAAATGCACAGAGTTGCCGCCATGTGATTGGCTGTTTACTATTTGCGTTAACAAGCAGTAAGATAATAAAGTGGCCAGTGAGTGCATATATATATATATATATATATATATATATATATATATATATAATCATTCATTCTGTATTACAGATTAAACCCATGGATTATAAAGTAATTCTGGGAGTAAATAATCAGCACCATCACTGGACATTAGTGGTAAGACTACTCGTGGTGATTAAAAACCACATCTTATATGTATACATGTATTTCATAATTGTAATATGCTCATCAACAATAACAGCAATGATGCTTGTTCTTTGCAAATATGTTAGGTTATATATCCACAAGAAAAAAAATCCATGTTTTTGGATCCACTGGGGGAGTCAGTGAAAGACATTCAGCAATGTCTGCAAGTAACTAGGTACAGATTATTGCTATAATGGTGCAATGGTGTCATTGCATATTGTTACTTCAAATACTCAACATAAAATTTATTCCATTTTAAATGGCTTTGCATTCTTTAATGTGACCTTTTTGTATAGGGCATTCATGAGGAAAAAGGGATGCAATGTATCCAGATGGACATGTGGCACAGTCAAACACCCAAATCAACCAGATTGTACATCTTGTGGAGTGTTTGCACTGAAGGTAAATATATCCATCGGTAAATCATAGTTTTTTATGAATGAACACTGCAAGAAAATGGCAAATTGTTCAAAGTGAAACAGTATTTTGGTAATTGTTAAATATTGAATGCTTGTTAATATAAGAACTAAATGTCAGTTCGCAGAAAAAATATTGGCGAAGGATCCAATCCAATTCCCTGTGACCAAAAGGGCAGTTGACAACCTTAGGCAAGACATTGCTGTCACTCTACTCCTCAAAAGTGGTAAGCCAAAAAATTTTTTGATTCACAAATTTGTTGTTGTAGGAGTTATGCAGTGTTGAAAAAAAAAATTACTTGCATACCATATTGGCAAACTAAAGTGTTTCAATAAAACAAAAACAAAAAAATAAAAACCACCATGAAACAATTATTTTGAGAGTGACACTTTCATTAATATTTGATATTATTTTGGTGGATAGTTGATCCTAGGTGTATGTATTCGGTCTGGCACATATGTGAAATAAAAAAATCATCATAAAATTCCTTCTTGTTGCTAATTTGAACTAGTGTAGATGTGGGGAGGTTACAGTACACATTGGACATAGGATATTTTCTTGAATTATGCACATCTGACTGCAATACATTTTAATAAACTTATAAAAATGCATTAGTCCACGGATAAATATGCTGCACATCTACTTGGTAAAGTAAGCGTTTCATCTAACTGAGACGTAATCACAGAGAGAAACGGCTTATAGTGCACCTAAAAATACTTAAAATTGAATAAGGGACAATTCAGGGGCGCCATGCACCTGAATTGATCCTTACTCTAATTTCTTTTTTAACTTATCATTCTAATGCATTATTTCATTTTAACTGTTTTATCAGTTAGTTGCCATTCTAATATGAAAAATTATTAAAAGGAGAATGTTCAGCAAGTAATGTGTGTTTTAGTGACTTACAGCAAAGTTGCCATCATATCGTACTTCCAAGCTTTGAGTAACTGAGATCTTCAGTAAGACCCAACTTATGTCGTGTTGGTTTGTTGAGTTATATTTGTACAACATGATATATTTGAATTTGGCTTTTAACGTGTGTAATTTCACTCTTAACAGATAATTTAAAGGACCTTTGCCACTACTGCGGTGAAGAGAAACATGAGACTGATTGCACATGGGTAATAATACATCTAAACATTGATTCCATTTATTCAATTCAATACAATTTTTTTTCTATGTGGTAATGTGATTAAAGTGAAACTTCAATTGTTTTCTCTAGATACAATGTGATGCATGCCACAGATGGTATCACCAGGCTTGTGTTGGAAGCCCACCAACAAAGGAGTGTTTTGTTTGTTTGGCGTGTTGTTAGTCATTTTAATATAGAATGTTTAGTTTTTTGGGAGTTTGTCTTTGTTGTTTTTCATTTTTCATTAATTAGTTGAATAAAGTTATTCTTAAATTGTTGGAGATTACTACTGCAACGGTGGCATATTTAGTTATGCTCACAGGTAGGTAACATTGGTTCCGGTTACAGAAATTGTATCCAGATTTACAGGACATTTTATCAATGATGAGAGAAAACATGGCAAAAGACAGATTTGTGAATTATTAAGTTCCTGTTTTATGAGGGGGGGAACAGAATATTGCAGGCAGCTGAAATATTCTGTTCCCCCCTGTAACTTTGGCAAATTAAGACTAAATCTCACCCTATTCACAAGACGAACTGTCCAAGATGAGAGGAGAAAACATGGCAAAGAAGATTTGTGAATTGATAAGTTCTGTGTTTTATGAGGGGGGGGAATACACAATATTTCAAAAAGGCTGAAATATTCTGTTTCCCCCTGTATCTTTGGCAAATTTAAGACTAAATCGCACCCTATTCACAAGACGGAACTGTCCAACGATGAGAGGAGAAACAGGGCAAAAGACAGATTTGTGAATTATTAAGTTCCTGTTTTATGAGGGGGGGAACAGAATATTTCAGGCAGCTGAAATATTCTGTTCCCCCCTGTAACTTTGGCAAATTAAGACTAAATCTCACCCTATTCACAAGACGGAACTGTCCACGATGAGAGGAGAAAACATGGCAAAAGACAGATTTGTGAATTATTAAGTTCCTGTTTTATGAGGGGGGAACACAATATTTCAGGCAGCTGAAATATTCTGTTCCCCCCTGTAACTTTGGCAAATTAAGACTAAATCTCACCCTATTCACAAGACGAACTGTCCACGATGAGAGGAGAAAACAGGGCAAAAGACAGATTTGTGAATTATTAAGTTCCTGTTTTATGAGGGGGGGAACAGAATATTTCAGGCAGCTGAAATATTCTGTTCCCCCCTGTAACTTTGGCAAATTAAGACTAAACCTCACCCTATTCACAAGACGAACTGTCCACGATGAGAGGAGAAAACATGGCAAAAGACAGATTTGTGAATTATTAAGTTCCTGTTTTATGAGGGGGGGAACAGAATATTTCAGGCAGCTGAAATATTCTGTTCCCCCCTGTAACTTTGGCAATTAAGACTAAATCTCACCCTATTCACAAGACGAACTGTCCACGATGAAGGAGAAAACATGGCAAAAGACAGATTTGTGAATTGTTAAGTTCCTGTTTTATGAGGGGGGAACACAATATTTCAGGCAGCTGAAATATTCTGTTCCCCCCTGTAACTTTGGCAAATTAAGACTAAATCTCACCCTATTCACAAGACGAACTGTCCACGATGAGAGGAGAAAACATGGCAAAAGAGATTTGTGAATTATTAAGTTCCTGTTTTATGAGGGGGGGAACAGAATATTTCAGGCAGCTGAAATATTCTGTTCCCCCCTGTACTTTGGCAAATTAAGACTAAATCTCACCCTATTCACAAGACGAACTGTCCACGATGAGAGGAGAAAACATGGCAAAAGACAGATTTGTGAATTGTTAAGTTCCTGTTTTATGAGGGGGGAACACAATATTTCAGGCAGCTGAAATATTCTGTTCCCCCCTGTAACTTTGGCAAATTAAGACTAAATCTCACCCTATTCACAAGACGAACTGTCCACGATGAGAGGAGAAAACATGGCAAAAGACAGATTTGTGAATTATTAAATTCCTGTTTTATGAGGGGGGGAACAGAATATTTCAGGCAGCTGAAATATTCTGTTCCCCCCTGTAACTTTGGCAAATTAAGACTAAATCTCACCCTATTCACAAGACGAACTGTCCACGATGAGAGGAGAAAACATGGCAAAAGACAGATTTGTGAATTGTTAAGTTCCTGTTTTATGAGGGGGGGAACAGAATATTTCAGGCAGCTGAAATATTCTGTTCCCCCCTGTAACTTTGGCAAATTAAGACTAAATCTCACCCTATTCACAAGACGAACTGTCCACGATGAGAGGAGAAAACATGGCAAAAGACAGATTTGTGAATTGTTAAGTTCCTGTTTTATAAGGGGGGAACAGAATATTTCAGCACTGAAATATTCTGTTCCCCCTGTAACTTTGGCAAATTAAGACTAAATCTCACCCTATTCACAAGACGAACTGTCCACGATGAGAGGAGAAAACATGGCAAAAGACAGATTTGTGAATTGTTAAGTTCTGTTTTATGAGGGGGGGAACAGAAATTTGTTAGCTGAAATATTTGTTCCCCCCTGTAACTTTGGCAAATTAAGACTAAATCTCATCCTATTCACAAGACGAACTGTCCACGATGAGAGGAGAAAACATGGCAAAAGACAGATTTGTGAATTGTTAAGTTCCTGTTTTATGATAAATAATAAATCTGCTAAAGCAGATTATTTTAGACAAAACACAGGCATTCGCGATCAAAACCAAGAAATAGCTTTTGTCAGTTCATTAATGTGTCAAATTTTAAATTAGAACGGGATTTGCTTGAATAATAATCTACATTCATCTTTTCGTGAATCCTAACTTTTCGTGTCCCGCAGAAAGAACGTCAGTCTTTTAACATCAGGGATTGAAATGTAAAAATGAACACGATGTGAAGGAAAATAGTATTTGTGGCTCACGTCAGGTGTTAGTGAACAGGACTCATACTTCGATGCTCGCTGATTAAAAGAAACAACGCCAAACCGGGTTAAAAAAAATAAATAAACAAACAAAACTATGTTTATTTTTATGAATTTATTTATTTACTGAAAGCTTAATAAAGTAACAACCTTGACATGACTACCTGTCGTCATTTTACCGACAAAAGACTGACAAAAATGCAGCGAAGAATGTCGGACCCGCCCCTCTGGATGCAGTGCGCGCTCCCGACACAGGGGAACAGAATATTTCAGGGGAACAGATTTTCGCACAAGACCGGCTCCTCGCCGCCTGGAGAACGTGACCTGCTCGCCCAGTTTGTGCCGTGAAGGTCCAAGCTTCGCCTGCCGAAACACCAACTACATTTCTGAGCAGCTGTCCATCTGTCTGCGGTTCGTAAAAGTTTATAATATTTGAGCAGCGTGGGACGTGGTTCGGGAGCTGCTACCAGGAAACCAGGTGAGGAGAATATTTCAAGGCTGACTTCTAGGCCGAGAGGTGCTTTTACAGCAACAACGACTCTTTTAAGAACCACCCACAAACCTCTTAAGAGCATTCCTGTCTAAATAGTTTCACCTATTTATAATATATATATTTTTTCCTGTCTCTGTATTGAAAACTGCTTGTATCATGTATCTTAAGGTGATGTTTATCAGTATTTCCTCCATGTGCTGCTGAGGCTGTGACTCCATGACAGTCACAGAATCACTGAAACTCTGTCCCCTGATTGGTTGTCGCGGCGCGAATTGACGCTGGAGTTCAGATTTTTCCAACTCGAGCTGTAGCACGAATTGTTCGCGCGAATCAGGCAGAAAAGCTTTTTCCCGACGCAAATCTGCTTCTGAAGTGTCGTGGGACCCCAAGTCGCGCTTCATTACGCTCCTCCATTGATTTTACATGTAAATGTAACCTGGTGGTTTAAATTGAACTCCAGTCAACAGGGTTGCTTAGTTTGGTTATCTTCATTTATCTTCATTTTATTTACCTATGGCACCCCCTTGTGGTGAGACTGCTTGACTCTCTTAGTGATGTGGCTGCGTAGTGACGATTCATCACGGGGACGTACTGGCAGACATGTTGGAGTAGTGCGAGAGCTCATAGCTACGTTGTGCAGCAACAATAAGATATCTTTCAGCACTGTTCCAGGAAGAGGCAAAGAGTTTTCAACTCAATGAACCCGAAAGAAGAACGTGATAAATGCAATTGGGCATCCGCCACGTTATAGAAATGGATGATCTGAGCCAAAGTTAGCACCAAGCTAACATGCTAAAGGCAGCTATCGAGCATTACCTCGTGCGCGATTGACTTGAATATTCCGGTGAGTTAATTAATTATCAGTTCGCACCTTTTCATTATCCTCAATAGTTAGTAAAGTAAGTACACAATTGACATGGAAAATAAACCAGTCGGGATAAGAATGTAAATATTTTTTCACTGTATGGGTTAGTTCTTTTTCATTGTGGAAACTGAAATATTATATCTGGTTATGTAGCCATTATTTTCTTAAAAGAGGTATTTGTAATTGTTATATGATGTACTTCAAGAGAAAAGATTCTGTTGTGTATGTAAAACATATATGCAGTAGTATATTTAAGTTGATCCTTATTTTGGTTTATTCTAATGTTAATGACTAATGTGAATTGTAGGAAGGGAAAGTTAAATGGTTCTTCTGCACATTTTGTGCAGGCTGGTTTTTGTTATGGGGAAAGAGTACGTCCAGGCTTCTCCAAGTTACCATCACCCACTGTCTCCTGGTATCCATCTTCATTACCATCGTCTACATTCTGCCACTGGACCTTCACCATTCCAAGTCTAATCTTCCTAACCCGTCTGCACAGCAGTCATCTTCAGTGAATCCGGGGTGGACAGTCCTCTTGTGTGGTATGATCTGGTAACTGAACTGATTCTGATGAAAGTGGACATTATTTTCCCAAGGATATGCACTAAGACTGTGAATCATACTCATCTATAATTTTGAAATCCACAGTTGGGATAACAGTTCCTATTGATTGTGAGTTTGTGACACATTGTATCCTGCTCATTTAATATATCCATTCTAAGGGATTCAGCTGTTGGTGTGTTTCTTTCCTTTAAAGAGGAGGCTGGATCTGCATCATTTGCAATTTCATTTAACTGGTTCATCTTATGCCAAATATCCTCATAGAACCTAGATTTAGATACACCTGCTGAGTGACCTATCGTACCAGCAGGGTTACAAAAGTGGCGAGCTAGCCAGGAGATTTTTTTGGTGTACATGAAACCAGTTGTAGCGTGTCGCAGAATCTAATAGACCCACATCAACGCTGAACACCCAATTTTTTTATTTTTCTCATTCTGTATTGAATTTAGAGTAGTTGAATCTTAAGGAAATGGATCTTTGCAACAAATATGATTTGAAGGGACAGAACAGCCTGTTTGTTACAGGTATCGTTGGTGCATACACAGAAAGAGAAATCTCTGACTTTTTTGGTGTTAATGGGGATATTGCAAAGGTGGTCAGAATTCCAGATGAGCCTGGGTTGCCCTCTGGGAGAGTTCTGATCGAGTATGCCGCTGATGAAACCATTCCACGACTAGATCCTGCAGCTTTAGGGGAGTTGCCATGCCCTAGAAATCCTGATGTAACCTGGCACGTGGAAACCATTCGTCATGTGTGTCAGAACGAGTTAGGCAGAGAATTAGCTCAGAGGTATCTAGAAGAGCTGCAAGCCTTACATGGGGCTAGTAAAGAAAGCTTTTACAGTGCACTTCAGAGTGAGCTCCAAACTTTTCATCGTGACACACGTTCTCCCCAATTAAGTGACGTCCACGTGCATCCCCGACAGTCTGATCCCAATCCCACGCGGGTAGACATAACCAGTAGTTCTCAGTACGAGACCATGGGCGCTGCAGTCGGCCCTGCAGGGGCTCTCAACCATTCTCCACACATTGATGAGGCTGTTTTTAACCCTCCTCATATCCAAAAGGTGGTTGTCGAACATATAATGCGCAGCGAGCAATCTCCTTCCAGTTACAGTCAAAGCAGAGTTCGCACATTTTCTGGCAGGCTTCCGAAACCAAATGGAGAGGTGGATTATGATGCCTGGCGCACACAAGTCGAGCTTCTTCACTGTGACCACACACTTTCAGAGAGTCAGAAGGTTAGGAGAATACTAGAGAGTTTGCTTAGTCCTGCAGCAGACGTTGTAAGGTCCCTTGGCACCCAGTCTTCACTTCAGTCATATCTTGTTCAGCTTGAAGCTGCATTCGGAGTAGTTGAAGATGGCGAGGAATTGTTTGCAGCCTTCTTAAGCTCCAATCAGAATTCAGGAGAGAAACCCTCCGCTTATCTCAACAGGCTTCAAGTTTTGCTTACTAAGGCCATATCTAGAGGGGGAGTTTCAGCTAAAGACTCAGATAAACACTTACTTCGGCAGTTTTGTAGGGGATGCTGGGACCAAAGTTTGATTGTAGGTCTTCAGCTTGAGCACCAAAAGGCTAAACCTCCATCATTTCCAGAGTTTCTTCTTTTGCTCAGGACAGAAGAAGACAGGCGTGCTGCCAAACTTGATAGGATGAGGAAACATTTGGGTAGTGCAAAAGCTGTCTCCCACGTTCACTCAGTCTATGGTGTACCCACATATGATGGCAGCTCTGAGGGGCCAGTGTCCCAGAAACAGGACAGCACAGGAAGGTTGGAGAAAGAGGTGGCTGAGCTAAAGAAACAACTAGCGTCTTTGACACAAAAGGATAAAAGTGATGTGCAGGAAACCAGTACTCTCAATAGACCAGCAGGGAACAAGGGCAGTGTTCAAGGAGAGTGTCTAGTCGCTTGGGCAGGAAACCCTCAAAGAACTCCTAAAGCTTCCTCATATCTGAAGCCATGGTTTTGCTTTAAATGTGGCCAAGATGGTCACATTGCAGCCAAATGTGACAATCCAGAAAACCCTGCTCTTGTACGAAAGAAAAATTCTGAGCTTAGGGCCAAGCGTGAGAAGCAGCAAAGCAGACCGCAGACTTCCCGGGAGACGTTAAACATGTAACAGCTTCTACTATGGGACGACTAGAAGCTGATGATGTGAATTTGACAAGTCCCCGAACACCATCTCATGATTTGCATCATGGTTCAGTGTTTGAGCCTTTAACATCTGGCAAGGAGAGCATGTCTAGTCCTCCAGAGGGTCTCATTGGACCACGCTGCTCTGCTACTATAGCCATTGAAGGTGTGTTCTGTGAGTCAATTTTGGACAGTGGGTCGCAAGTCACGACCATTTCAGCAGCTTTTCATGCTGCACATCTCACTTCTCTGTCCGTGCACCCTATTGATTGCCTGCTCGAAATCGAAGGAGCTGGGGGACAAATGGTGCCTTATCTTGGCTATGTGGAAGCCAATTTAACTTTTCCTCATACTATTACAGGTAGAAAAGAAGAGTTGACAGTCTTGGCTCTGATCGTCCCTGACTGTCATTTCAATAGTAAAACACCACTGTTGGTTGGCACGAATGCCCTACAACGGCTTTATCATCATGCCGTGGAACAAGGTGAAACTGAATTCTTGAAAAGATCTGACTGCTTCGCACAGCTTCTCCGACACTTTCGTGGCAGTAGTTGGAGTGAACCAAAAACTTGCCCAGTCAAACTTTTCGGGAAGGACCCCATTACTATTTCCCCCAAACAGAAAGTTCAAATTTTTGGAAAGGTTCGATTAGGCAGGCCACACAAGGGCCCTTTCATCCTTGAGCCGTCTGAGTCCGCAAAGCTTCCTGGTGGTCTTATAATGGAATGTGCTCTTCTAAATGTTTCTTGTGGGGCTGCTAGTAAGGTCCCAGTGGTCATCCAGAACGTGACTGAGCGCTGTGTCACCTTACAGCCCAAACATGTCATTGGAGAAATGTCTCCGGCAGACTCAGTTATGTGCCTGAATACTAAACTGTCGAACCTGTCTCGAGATGAGACGCACAGTACGACCCCCACTGAAAAGCTTGCTTTTGACCTTAATAATGAACTCCTTACTGATGACTGGAGAGCTCGAATCACAGACAAGCTTAACACCATTCAAGATGTATTTGCGGTTGATGAGCTGTCCAATGGACACACTACCGCGGTTAAGCATCACATCAGGCTTCGGGATGAAACTCCCTTTAAGGAGAGACCCAGACCAATTCATCCCAGTGATAGAGAAGCTGTGAAGCAGCATTTGAGGGAGCTTCTTGACTCGGGTGTTATAAGAGAATCTGAAAGTCCCTTTGCATCCCCATTGGTTTTAGTCAGGAAGAAAAACGGGAAAATAAGACTGTGCGTTGACTACAGGAAGCTAAACGCACGTACAATAAAGGATGCTTATGCACTCCCGAACATTGAAGAGACGTTCTCAGCACTCAGTGGTGCAAGATGGTTTTCAGTGATGGATTTGAAATCTGGTTATTACCAGGTAGAAATGGCAGAAGAGGACAAGCATAAGACAGCTTTCACATGTCCTCTAGGATTTTGGGAATTCAACAGGATGCCGCAGGGTGTAACAAATGCCCCTAGCACTTTTCAGCGTCTAATGGAAAAGTGTGTGGGAGATCTACACCTGAATGAGGTCCTGGTATTCCTAGATGACTTGATAGTCTTTTCTGAAACACTTGAGGAGCATGAGATCAGGCTGATGAGAGTGTTGCAACGACTCAAGGATTTTGGCCTGAAATTGTCCCCTGATAAGTGTCATTTTTTTCAGTCATCGGTGAAGTATCTCGGTCATGTTGTGGATGCCAGTGGCGTTCACACCGATCCGGACAAAGTTGCCGCTTTGAAGAGTTGGCCTTGTCCGACAAACAGAGAGGAACTTGAAAAGTTTTTGGGATTCGCTGGCTACTATAGGCGCTTCGTAGAAGGCTACTCTCAGATAGCTAAGCCCCTGAATGCTCTCAAATCAGGGTGCAGTCACCCTCGCAAGAGAGGCAAGTTTTACAAAAAACCCTATCCTAAAGGGCCTGTGAATTCCAGGGTTCCCTTCAGTGATGAATGGACCATTGAGTGTGACATTGCTTTCAAAACGCTTATTGAGAAGTTGACATCTGCACCAGTTCTCGCGTTTGCGGATCCTAAGCTCAACTATGTATTGCACACTGATGCTAGTGGAGAAGGCCTTGGTGCTGCTCTCTATCAGGAACAAGGTGGAAAGCTAAGAGCAATAGCATACGCTAGTAGAGGGCTGTCGAGAAGTGAAAAGAATTATCCAACTCACAAGTTGGAGTACCTGGCCTTGAAATGGGCCATTTGTGATAAGTTTAACGATTATCTCTATGGCTCAGAGTTTGTTGTTCTTACCGACAACAATCCTCTCACTTATGTGCTTACGTCTGCTAAATTGGATGCAGCAGGACACCGCTGGCTAGCGGCACTGTCGACTTACAACTTCAGCATTAAATACCGAGCAGGTATTACTAATGGGGATGCTGATGGCTTGTCCAGGCGGCCACATGGTCCACCTGAAGAAGATGCTAAATTCCTGATGGAAAAAGAAAGGATTGAGAGTTTTAAGAGACAGGTGTTGAACAATGAGTCTGAAATGGTTTCTAGTCAGGCGATTGCTGCACTGTGCCAACACCATTGCAGAAACCCAGGACTCCATATAGCAGAGGACCGTGTTCTTGTTGAGTCCATGGCTTTAGATGCGTCAGCAATACCTGACAGTTTTTCTCATCCGGGGCAGGATACCTTACCTGGTATGCAAAGAGATGATTGGTACAGGCTCCAAAGGGAAGATCAATCAATCAGTAGGGTTCTAGCTTTCCTCGAGCAGACGCACAAGCCGCATCCCAGGGAACTGAGCCGAGAGTTGCCAGAGGTCAGGCTGTTTCTGAAACAGTGGAAAAAACTGGAAATTAAGGAGGGAGTATTGTACAGGAAAAGTGTTGATCGTGGCTGTGAAGTATTTCAGCTTGTTCTTCCACAGCAATTCAGAGAACTTGCCCTTGAAGGCATACATGATGATGTCGGTCACTTGGGAGCTGAACGTGCCCTCAGCCTTGCTCGGGCCAGGTTCTATTGGCCAGGAATGGTCAAAGCCATTGAAGATAAGTGTCACACATGTGAAAGGTGTTTCAGGAGGAAAGCCCCCCCTCAGAGAGCTGCACCTATGCAGAGCATATTAACCACTTATCCATTAGAACTGGTGTGCATGGACTACCTGTCACTGGAGCCTGATTGCCATGACACAAGAAATGTGCTAGTTATCACTGACCATTTCACCAAGTTTGCTGTGGCAATACCCACGAAAGATCAGAAGGCAAGGACTATTGCCAAAGCATTGTGGGAGAATTTCATATCCGTTTATGGTTTTCCCCGTCGCCTCCACAGCGACCAAGGCAGGGATTTTGAATCCCATGTCATAAAAGAGTTGTGCTCCGTTATAGGAGCAGATAAGGTCCGAACTACACCTTATCACCCTCAAGGGAACCCTGTCGAACGATTTAATCGTACCCTTCTGAGCATGCTCGGGACCCTTGAGGAGAAAGATAAGCTTCACTGGAGAGACTTCGTAAAACCGTTGGTTCACGCGTACAATTGTACGAGAAATGACACCACTGGTTACTCTCCTTATGAGTTGATGTTCGGAAGACAGCCATCTTTGCCAGTCGACCTTGTCCTAGGGACCAGTCCTACCTTAGGCTCCCATAAAAGTCATTCTGAATATGTCCAGAAACTGAAACAACGTCTCCAGGAAAGTTACGGGTTAGCTGCTGAGCAAGCACGTAAGAGGGAAAAACAAAACAAAACTAGGTTTGATGCAAAGGTCAGAGCAGCCGAGCTGGTCACAGGTGATAGAGTATTGGTACGCAATCTCAACATTCGTGGGAAACACAAATTGGCAGACAGGTGGGAGAGACCCATTTATATTGTGGTAAAGAGAGTAAATGATGGACCTGTTTATGTGGTCAAGCCTGAGACTGGCAAGGGTCCCTCTCGTACATTGCATAGAAATCTCCTCCTTCCTTGTGGGTTTTTGCCCTTTGATGTAGCTTCTGGAGAGGTAACAAAGCCGACACAATCAAAGCAGAAGAGTCAGAGGAGGAGTACAGGTTTGGGCCGGGAGGTGGATCACAGTGACCCTGACGGGGGCATAAGTGATGAGGAGGAAGATTTTTATTTAACCAGCTCAGTGGAGATAACCAGTCATCCAGTCTTGTACTGTGTAGGAGATGAGCAGATTAGACACATTGTAGCTGATCTCAACCCACAGGCCACTGAGTTCATTCCCAGGGCTCCAGAAGGCAGACCTGATGAGGCTCAACCCCAGTATCCTCTCAGTCCCTTAGACCCAGTTGTTGAGAGGCCCAATAACTCTAAACCTCACCATGCTACATGCACTGATCATGTTATTATAGACATTCCTGAAGTAGACCTTTTCACACAACCCAAAGGGAAGGCGAAGGTGTCGGCTGAACCAGTAATTCCAATAACAAACCGTGTTGAGCCACAGCAGTTAGCTGGAAGTGAAGCTGATGAGCCAAGGCGTTCTTCTAGAGAAAGGCGCCCCCCCCTGAAGTTAACATATGATGAGCTTGGTAAGCCACTCATCCTTGCTATAGGTACATTCATTGAAAGTTTGGAGGCTCTGCTTCCCCTAACTCAGACCACTCCAATGAGTGTTCTTTTTGATGATTACATGCATGCAGGGACGCACGCAGTTTAGAGGGGGAGAGTGTAACCTGGTGGTTTAAATTGAACACCAGTCAACAGGGTTGCTTAGTTTGGTTATCTTCATTTATCTTCATTTTATTTACCTATGGCACCCCCTTGTGGTGAGACTGCTTGACTCTCTTAGTGATGTGGCTGCGTAGTGACGATTCATCACGGGGACGTACTGGCAGACATGTTGGAGTAGTGCGAGAGCTCATAGCTACGTTGTGCAGCAACAATAAGATATCTTTCAGCACTGTTCCAGGAAGAGGCAAAGAGTTTTCAACTCAATGAACCCGAAAGAAGAACGTGATAAATGCAATTGGGCATCCGCCACGTTATAGAAATGGATGATCTGAGCCAGAGTTAGCACCAAGCTAACATGCTAAAGGCAGCTATCGAGCATTACCTCGTGCGCGATTGACTGAATATTCCGGTGAGTTAATTAATTATCAGTTCGCACCTTTTCATTATCCTCAATAGTTAGTAAAGTAAGTACACAATTGACATGGAAAATAAACCAGTCGGGATAAGAATGTAAATATTTTTTCACTGTATGGGTTAGTTCTTTTTCATTGTGGAAACTGAAATATTATATCTGGTTATGTAGCCATTATTTTCTTAAAAGAGGTATTTGTAATTGTTATATGATGTACTTCAAGAGAAAAGATTCTGTTGTGTATGTAAAACATATATGCAGTAGTATATTTAAGTTGATCCTTATTTTGGTTTATTCTAATGTTAATGACTAATGTGAATTGTAGGAAGGGAAAGTTAAATGGTTCTTCTGCACATTTTGTGCAGGCTGGTTTTTGTTATGGGGAAAGAGTACGTCCAGGCTTCTCCAAGTTACCATCACCCACTGTCTCCTGGTATCCATCTTCATTACCATCGTCTACATTCTGCCACTGGACCTTCACCATTCCAAGTCTAATCTTCCTAACCCGTCTGCACAGCAGTCATCTTCAGTGAATCCGGGGTGGACAGTCCTCTTGTGTGGTATGATCTGGTAACTGAACTGATTCTGATGAAAGTGGACATTATTTTCCCAAGGATATGCACTAAGACTGTGAATCATACTCATCTATAATTTTGAAATCCACAGTTGGGATAACAGTTCCTATTGATTGTGAGTTTGTGACACATTGTATCCTGCTCATTTAATATATCCATTCTAAGGGATTCAGCTGTTGGTGTGTTTCTTTCCTTTAAAGAGGAGGCTGGATCTGCATCATTTGCAATTTCATTTAACTGGTTCATCTTATGCCAAATATCCTCATAGAACCTAGATTTAGATACACCTGCTGAGTGACCTATCGTACCAGCAGGGTTA
>JAPXFQ010002483.1:132500-165351 GCA_028564705.1 Apricaphanius iberus | reverse complement strand
GCTGATGATAGATTTGGTAATGATAGATCTGCTGATGATAGATCTGCTAATGATAGATCTGCTGATGATAGATCTGCTGATGATAGATCTGCTGATGATAGATCTGCTGATGATAGATCTGCTGATGATAGATCTGCTGATGATAGATCTGCTGATGATAGATCTGCTGATGATAGATCTGGTAATGATAGATCTGCTGATGATAGATCTGCTGATGATAGATCTGCTGATGATAGATCTGCTGATGATAGATCTGCTGATGATAGATCTGCTGATGATAGATCTGCTAATGATAGATCTGCTGATGATAGATCTGCTAATGATAGATCTGCTGATGATAGATCTGCTGATGATAGATCTGCTGATGATAGATCTGCTGATGATAGATCTGCTAATGATAGATCTGCTGATGATAGATCTGCTAATGATAGATCTGCTGATGATAGATCTGCTGATGATAGATCTGCTAATGATAGATCTATGCTATGAAACAGTGCATCAGGTTATTATTCTAACTGGTCAGAGAGTTTCTATCTGAGGAAACCCAGGAGAGTGAGATCAGCAGTCACTCTTCCTGGAGAAGCATGCAGCGACAGTGGAGAGGAAAAACTGCGGTTTAACAGGAAGAAACCTCCAGCAGAACCAGAACCAGAACCTGGCGGCAGCAGCTGAACGGACTAAAACTGGGAGCTGTTTCCACAGGAGGGGAGGCTGGTGACCAAAAGATCTGCCTCCTCTTCTACTTTTAGAAATCCTAGGAAGAGCCAAATGCTCTGTTAGCAACATTTCTATCAAGCTAAACTTGTTTGTTTCAGAATGAATTCATCGTGAATTACGTCCTCCTCCTGTTAACCAACCAGCTGCTCTGATTCTGGACTCTCACTGACAACCATGAGGACGTAGAACCGGGCCCAGCAGAACCCTCCGGTGTTTCCAGAGGGATTGAGTCCAGAACCTCTGGGAGTCGTACTCTGAGTTTGGTACCTGACCTCTGGATCTTCTGCTGATCTTCATTCCTCCATCGCTCAGGTTTCCCAGAGAACGTCTGACCAAACTGATCATTTATCTTTAATTATCTCGCTGACGAAAGGGGAAAAGACTTCCTGATGATTCCGCTCAGAATCCTGCAGGTCGGACTGGATCACTGACCTTCAGTTCATAGAACCAGAACCAGTATCTGGCTCAGGGGATTACGCTGAGAGAGTACAGGGTCCGGATTCTGTTTGATCCGGATGAGGAAGGAGCCTCCATGACCTTTAATGACCTCCTAACAATTAAAAATATATAAAATGAGAGCAGCTTTAACGCTGATTTTGTCTCTTTTAATCACAATAATAAAATATGTAATACATAAAATCCAAAGGTCATAAAATGACGCATTTAAACTAAAACTGTATCTTTATAATGTAATTTCTGCAGGTTCTGAATCAGAAGTCCTAACCAGACGTCTCCACCCTTGGACCATTAAACCCCGGCTGTGTGACGGAGCTGCAGAGTTAAACAGACTGATGTCAGCCCTCATCCGTCTCTGATTAATAATTTATGGATCATCCCATTATGCCACTTTACACACTTCAAAGGATTCCCATTTGCATCCCGATTTGTTCGCTGCGCTTCAGCCTCTTTGCATCACTATTTCTCCTGTAAATGGAATTTGGGACGCTCTGTCTTCACATCAGCGGCTGAAGGAGATTAAAGTGTGGGCATCCTGCCTTCCTCCTCCTCCTCCTCCTCCTCCTCCAGGATACTTCATATATGACGCTTTGGGCTTTTCTGGTTTTTATTTTCGTTTATTCTGGGATTATTTTCCCGTTCCTCCCAGTCAGACTGTGCTGTCTGTGTTGAAGCTCTACATGTGGTAGTATTTTTAAATGTCTCAGCAGAACAACCATCTGCTGGTCGCCTTTCTGCGTGGAGCTCCCTGCTCCATCATGTCCTGTATCCGTCCTCCATGTTCTCCAGCTCCTAAGAAGTTCAGTGACTGAATGTTCTGCTGGTCGGCTGTGGATGGACCCGCAGAGACCAACAGGAGGTGATGAGTCGGACAGACAAAAGCTGCTGAAGGCCTGTTTTGTTGAATCCCTCCACGTTTCAGCTGCTCGCTGAATGAAAAGCAGATAGACCTCCACCACCCGCCTGCTACGCCTGGATTCCATCCATCCATCCATCATAGGAGAACCCAGAGAGGTAACTAGAGTTTGAACAGAGCATCTTCTTCATCAGGAGGACAAACAGGACTCCAAATGAACGATGGATTTATTTCCACCATCTTTACGGAAGCAGATGTTAGCAGAGCTGCTGACATATCAGCTCCATGGTGTTTACCGTATGGATCTTAAAGTAAATCCATGAGAGGAGATGAAGGTTCAACGTTCATGCAGCAAACAGAAGCATCCCTGATGGACCAATCAGAGCGCTGGGCTCTCCGTTTCCACAACGATAGATGGCGGGCGGAAAGCAAACCCGGAGGTTTACAGAGAGACGAATGGAGACAGAAAAGAAACCAGAGGTCAGGAAAAACATAGAAAGGACACCTGGTTCCGTCCTACTGAGCTTTCTTCTCTCTGAACCATCAAGTATTAGTGGGAAGAGCTTCCAGAACCAGATCCAGATTCAGTTCCTGTTCCAGAACCAGGAATAGTTTGTATTTTTTAGGAGATGCCTTCTGATGTGTACAGTGAAAGAGAAATGATGTGTCTCCATGGAGACGGGTCAGATGGTTTACATGTGCTTGTGTCTTTAACTTCAGTGAGGAGAAACCCTCCTGTTCATGACGCCTTTTAAGACAAATTTAGCTGCAGCTGGACAGTTTTCTTCTGGACGACTGGGAGCCAAATATTCGTCCATCAGATCTGATTACGTTTAGTTCAAGTTTCTGTTTCTGTGCCTGACTCTGGATGACTCAGCTGGATCCGGTTGATCACTTCCTGGGTATCGCTGCTTCTCTCCTTCACCCTCACTGGATGTTCTCAGCCAGAACAAACGGGCCAACAGGCTGCTTGGAAACAGAACCTCCCTGATCGCCGACCAGTGGGGGGAAAATGCTGCGTTCAGGGACCTTCATCATCGTCGCTGCCAGGTAACCGCCTGATCTCCACCGGGGCCCAGAGGCAGAGCTGGGACTGAAGCAGTAAGAGGGTAGAAAGATCCAGGATGGAAAGCTGATATTAAACATAAACAGGAATGATCCAGAACCAGAACACTCCTGGGTTTTAAAAATATCAGCAATGACCTCAGAGCAGCAGCTGTAGCTGATGATTAACCCAAGAAGGGTCGAAGGTCACCTCCAAACCATCAAGAGTCCAGGGAGCCTAAGCTCCTCCCCTTCCTGTCGGCCCCAAACCGAAAAAATAATGAATGGAAATCTGATAAAAGTTATTTTCTGGTCCGCTTTGTCTTACGTTCTGAATCACACATATGTTTTACTTCAATTAAAAATGATAACTAATGACGTACATTTCTTCTGTGTTTTCCAGTGATTTGGGATTTATTTGATTGTAAAAATTGGAATTTAAAATGCCTACAAATCAGAAGTCGCATATATGACGTAATATTGCTAACAGGAGCTAGCACTAGCTATAGCACGTAAAACCTTCACCTAGAGCTTGTAGAGCTTCTCCTCCATGCTGGCTCTAACTCCACCGACTGCTTTATCCCAACATAGCTGCTACTTTCCACATGGTCAGATTTATAGAGGTTTTCTCCGTGTTTAATGCTACTTTCTTCTTCCTGGAGGCTACGACCGTCACTCTACTTCTTCTTCTGTGGTTGTAGTCCGCTAAACGTTTTTACACAAAACCTAAAGTAACTTTTGCCTCTGGTCGAAAATCTGCGTTTTCTCTGCATCAAAATTAGTTTTTAAAATTCACGGACATCATACGTTCGATCCATTTTAAACGGGACCAGAAAATAACTTAATCCAGACACAGAAATTCAGCACAAAGAGTCCATGAACAGAACCATGATCCACCTCAGAAGTTCTAGAAAGTGCTGCAATGAGCTCCAGTCCTCAGCCTAAAGGAAATTATGCAGTGGGATCTTGAAAAGTAGATTGGACCAGAACCTTATAGAACCATGTGAGAGACTGAAGAAGTCAGAGAGAAAATCACTGGAGGACGTACTAAAAGATCCCGAATCTAGAGGAGATTGCTAAGCTAATGTTAGCTCATGTATTTGTTTTCATAGACAAACGGCCTGAGATTGCTAAGCTAACGTTAGCTCATGTATTTGTTTTCATAGACAAACGGCCTGAGATTGCTAAGCTAACGTTAGCTCATGTATTTGTTTTAATAGACAAACGGCCTGAGATTGCTAAGCTAACGTTAGCTCATGTATTTGTTTTAATAGACAAACGGCCTGAGATTGCTAAGCTAACGTTAGCTCATGTATTTGTTTTCATAGACAAACGGCCTGATATTGCTAAGCTAACGTTAGCTCATGTATTTGTTTTCATAGACAAACGGCCTGATATTGCTAAGCTAACGTTAGCTCATGTATTTGTTTTCATAGACAAACGGCCTGAGATTGCTAAGCTAACGTTAGCTCATGTATTTGTTTTCATAGACAAACGGCCTGAGATTGCTAAGCTAACGTTAGCTCATGTATTTGTTTTCATAGACAAACGGCCTGAGATTGCTAAGCTAACGTTAGCTCATGTATTTGTTTTAATAGACAAACGGCCTGAGATTGCTAAGCTAACGTTAGCTCATGTATTTGTTTTCATAGACAAACGGCCTGATATTGCTAAGCTAACGTTAGCTCATGTATTTGTTTTCATAGACAAACGGCCTGAGATTGCTAAGCTAACGTTAGCTCATGTATTTGTTTTCATAGACAAACGGCCTGAGATTGCTAAGCTAACGTTAGCTCATGTATTTGTTTTAATAGACAAACGGCCTGAGATTGCTAAGCTAACGTTAGCTCATGTATTTGTTTTCATAGACAAACGGCCTGAGATTGCTAAGCTAACGTTAGCTCATGTATTTGTTTTCATAGACAAACGGCCTGAGATTGCTAAGCTAACGTTAGCTCATGTATTTGTTTTCATAGACAAACGGCCTGAGATTGCTAAGCTAACGTTAGCTCATGTATTTGTTTTAATAGACAAACGGCCTGAGATTGCTAAGCTAACGTTAGCTCATGTATTTGTTTTCATAGACAAACGGCCTGAGATTGCTAAGCTAACGTTAGCTCATGTATTTGTTTTCATAGACAAACGGCCTGAGATTGCTAAGCTAACGTTAGCCAGGCAGCTAACAATACTCAGTGATGTACTCCGCCTTTGTTCACCATGGCAGCAGAGGGAAATGCAGCAACTAGAGGAGTTTCACAGAGAGGTTTCTGATTTCATAAAGTAGCTGCAGCTAATCTGGACTGGATAGTTTGTTTCTTATTGTTTAATATTGTGCACCAGGTTCACCATCAGTGGGAACACAAGCTGCCACGTTTAAGTATCTGCGTCATCAGTGATTCATGACGTGTGTAAATTGGGTTTCATGAGATTTTAAAATATAAACCTGAGGAAAATTTTTACCCTTGTAGAAATTACATTTCTAATATTTATCCCCAAATCCATAGATAACAGCCCAGTTAGAAATTCCTACTAAAGTAAAAAGTTCATAGAATTAAAATCAATGGAGAAGGTCAGACTATTTTTTAAAGTTAGACTACCGGTGGTAAACTAACTCATTTAAAATATACAAAAAATAAACTCTATCCCTTCAAAGAATCGGAATCAAGAATTGTTTGGAGCTGGAATCAGAACTGGGAAAAGAATCGTCCAAATTCAAACGATTCCAAACAACGACTCCTGGGAACTAACACTTACTGAAATCAGTTGTGTGGAACTATTTAACATAACATTTCTACGTAAATCTAAGGTTTTCTTTTTTTCAGTGTGTTTGCTTCAGCCTCATAAGCAGCCAAATAATTATAGGAGCTAATTTTTCAACCCGACCAGAACCGTGTTTGAACCAGACTGATCACAGAATCCAGACCAGTCTAAAGCAGTACTTTCTCCAGTCCAACGGTTACTGGAAAACTGGGAAGGACATCCATCCATCCGTCCATCCATCCATCCGTCCATCCATCCATCCATCTGTTCATCCATCCATCCATCCATCCATGACGATCTCCAGATCTCCACCTTCACCTCCAGTCAAACAGAAAACAACACCCTCAGCAGAACATGAACCAGTCCCAGAGCAGCAGCAGCAGCAGGATGCTGATGAAGAGTAAGAGAATGTCCCGAAGGTTCAATTAGCGAGCCACCACAGGTCCTCTCAGCCTTCATTAGCGTCTCTGCTGAGCTGGTGGGATCAGCTGAACCTCAGGTTCCCTTTCTGAGAACTCAGCGGCACCGTTGTGTGCTGTTATGTAGTTTGTTAATGCTGCAGGGAGGGCTCCACCTGATGGAGGTTCAGGCATGCCCGGACAGGGACCAACCAGCAGGACGGGGACACTGAAAGGAGACGCATGGACGGCTGGAGCCTAGAACGCTTGTCGACATCATGTTGTATCTTGGAGCAGCCAACATCCACCTGCTTTGTTCTTCTGCTCCACCAACATCCACCTGCTTTGTTACCTATATATATATGCTAAAAAAATAAAAAACTTGCTTTTCAAACAGTTCAAAGGGCCCATATTGTGAAAAAAAAATCACTTTTCCTGGGATTCGGGGTGTTTTGTGTGAGATAGGAGTTTCTGAATTCATCCTACCTTCAGTTTCTGAGTGAACCATTCAAAATCGGCATGGCTTTCTACGTCACAGGCCCAAACATTTGAATATTCACACCCCCTCAGAGTGCTGTCTCCACCCTCCGCCCGAGCTGGAGTCGGTTAGATCGAGCTGGAAGAGACTGGACTTTATGGGGAGGAAAATATGGGAGGATATCAGAGTGCCAGGTAAGCAGTTAAATTTGTTCTTTTAACTTTTGTGTTATGTTAGCTAATGCTAGCCAAACCCGGTTAGGGCAACTATTGTACTAAATAATGTGTACTAGATTCCTGGTGGAAGATGTTAACAACTAGCAGCAGAAACCCCCACCTGCTCGCTGACATACAGAACGTGACGCTCCCACGCAGACAAAGTGTGCAAGCAGCAGGGTTTTTATTTAGACCTGCCTGCCTTCTACAAGCTAAACACTGACGAACATCTAAGATCCAAAAAAATATCAACTAATTTCTTTAATAACCATTCAGAAGTATGTTGATTAATTTTTTGGTTCTTGAGGAGACTCCCCTCCTTCAGGAGCAGGTTCTGGCTCAAACATGTAGGGCTGAACTATTTTGTTCCCATATGGTTGAACGACAGCAGCAGCCATGTCTGTAACTTTCACACATAGTGGTAACAGTCAGCTTTAGGCGTGGCCAAGGTAACAGCAGCTCATTAATATGTAATGATCAGCAGAAAACAGCACAATCTGCAGGGGGCTGAAACAGAGAGAAATACAGATTGGTAACTATTGTTTCCTACAAGTTATTTCCAGCAAACAACTTCAGAAACATGTTTTCTGAAACTCATAGACCTATTTTAACTAGTGGAACAATAGTCAAAATTATTCCAGACAAAATCTTCTTACAATACAAACATGTCGGCGACAACACCAAGTATTTATTTTTAAATATTTTCTTTTCTGTCTCCTGAAAGGACCACATCTCTCTAAAATCATTCAAAATAAAATCACAGGGGACAGGTAGAGGTACAGGAGGAAACTTTTTAAAAACGTCAAGAAAACCTGCAGCCCATTAAGGGGTTAGATGACGCTTCCTGACAGTTCTCACAGAGGTTTCTAGCTGGATGGAACTGGTGATAATAAAAAACACACAGTAGTGGTCAGAGACAGCAAAGTCAATAACAGAGGACACACTGTTGGACAGGCCATAAGACCAGAGTGTGTCCTCTGCTGTGAGTCGGCTGCATGACATGCTGACTAAAAATCCATATAATTCAAAATATATAAAAAAATCTGTTGATAAAGGATCTAAAAGGTTATCTATATGTTTTGTGACTAACTCGTTATAATAGGAACAGCACTAGGTTGGTTTAAATCTTATTTGTCTAACAGATTTCAGTTTGTTCAGGTAAACAATAGATCTTCCTCAACCTCAATAGTTACTTGCGGAGTACCACAGGGTTCAGTGCTTGGGCCGATTCTCTTTACTATATATATGCTTCCTATTGGTAAAATAATTAGGCAGCATGGGATAAAATTCCATAGTTACGCAGATGATACACAGCTATATCTATCCATAAATCCTGATGAATCCAATCAGTTAGGTAGACTACAGGCATGTCTGGAAGACATAAAAACTTGGATGACTCTAAACTTCTTGCTTCTAAATTCTGATAAAACAGAAGTTGTCGTCTTTGGACCAGAAGCTCTGAAAAAGAAACTACTTAGTCAGCCCCTTCACCTGGACGGCATTAAATTAGCCTCCAGTAATAAAGCAAAAAACCTCGGTGTCATTTTTGACCAAGATATGTCATTTAGAACTTACATTAAAGAAGTCTGTAGGATTTCCTTTTTTCACCTTAGGAATATTGCAAAAATTAGAACCATCCTGTCCAGGAATGATGCTGAAAAACTAGTCCATGCCTTTGTTACTTCAAGGCTGGATTACTGTAACTGTCTATTATCAGGTAGTCCACAGAATACAATTAAAAGTCTTCAGTTAGTTCAAAATGCTGCTGCTAGGATTCTGATGAATATTAAAAGAAGAGATCACATTTCCCCTGTTTTAGCTTCTCTTCACTGGCTCCCAGTAAAATCTAGAATAGAATTCAAGATCCTCCTTCTGACATATAAAGCCCTTAATAATCTAGCTCCATCATACATAAGAGACCTGATTGTTCCATATGTTCCTAACAGAGACCTTCGCTCTCAGACTGCAGGTTTACTGGTAGTTCCTAGGATTTCTAAAAGTAGAATGGGTGGCAGATCTTTCAGCTATCAGGCTCCCCTCCTATGGAACCGGCTCCCAGGGTTGGTTCGTGAAGCAGACAATTTGTCTATCTTTAAAACTAGGCTAAAAACTTTCCTCTTTGACAAAGCTTACAGTTAGAGATATGTTTATAGGTAGTTAGAGTCAGGTCAGACAGGTAGATAGGAAGAGACAGGTTAATGTTAGTAGTCAGGCAGAGTGTCAAAAGTTAGGAAGAGATAGGAAGAGGTAGAGTAGCTAGGTAGAGATAGATTAATGTAAGCCAGGTAAAGATCCGGAGCCGGTCGCGGCTTACCGCCGCGGAAGAAATGTGCCCCACAGGGGCCAGCCAGCGCCGGAGAGAGGTCCCTCAAGGGGATCCTCCCGCACAGTGCGGCCGCCCATTACCTGCCGGGTTGAATCCCCCGGGCAGACTGTGCGGACCCCACCCGTTTATCTCTTAAACGTTTCTCGCCCTCTTCAACTCTGTCCTCTCAGTTCTGTCTATTTTTCCTTAAGATAGTTGTCGACTATCGGTCTCGTGCCGGTATTTAGCCTTAGATGGAGTTTACCACCCACTTTGGGCTGCATTCTCAAACAACCCGACTCCGAGAAGACCCGGCATGACGGGGGCCGTTACCGGCCCTACACCGTCCACGGGTCAGGAGGACTCAGACAGAGTGTTGGTAGCCAGGTCTCCTAGTAGCTAGGAGACAGGTTAATGTTAGTAGCTATGCTGCTTTAGGCTAGGCTGTTGGAGGACATTATTAGGGTCTGTTCCTACTTTCTCTCCTACTTCTCCCCAACTGCATGATGTGCTGTCAATTCAAGCACTAACCTGTTTTCTATTATAGTAGGTGCTCCGGATTAGCCCTGCTTGACGACCCTGACTAAGATGGCATTGCAGTGACGGAAAATTCTCCACGTCCTGCAACAAACTTCTGCATCAGTTCTATTGCTCTTTCTGTGTCTCTGTTATGTATTCTCCAAGCCACAGACGGTCGCGGCAGATAACCGCTTGTGCTGAGCCTGGTTCTGCCGGAGGTTTCTTCCTGTTAAAAGGGAGTTTTTCCTTCCCACTGTCGCTGCATGCTTGCTCAGTGTGAGGGATTGCTGAGAATTCCACGACGCAATCTTCTGTGGTTCTGTAATTTCTACACTAAACATTGTACATTGTAATAACTCTTTTTGTAAAGTGCCTTGAGATGACATCTGTTGTGAAATGGCGCTATATAAATAAACTGAATTGAATTGAATTGAATAGATTAAAATCTCCAGCTAAAATGATCCTTTCATAATAGTTTTGCAAAATTGATAAAAACTCTGAAAATTCTTGAATAAAAAGTGCATTCCTTTTTGGTGGCCTATAAACTGTGACACATAAAATCTGAGTGCTAAAAACAGAGGCAGTGTATTCAATCGTGGTAAAATTATTAAATAAAACAGTTTTGGCGGAAAGAGTTGATGAAGTAATAAAAGCAGTTCTGCCTCCCCTCTGGTTACTCCTCGTAGAATAAGAAAAGTTATAATTAGGTGGAGGCCTCTGTAAGAACAGCAGGGGCATCTGCACTCAGCCATGTCTCTGTTAAAAATAAACACGGAAGTTTATTATCTAAAATCAAGTCATTTATTTTAAAGGTTTTATTCAGCAGAGAGCAAACATTTAAAAGTGCCATTTTAATACTGGTTGGAGAATTTGGTAACTGATTATTCAGGTATAAATAAACCAAGACTTTTCAAAGGAATAGAATCCTAAATCCTGATTTTATTGGTTCTATTTTTTAAATCAAGACCTAAAAAAATGGTTCACATCTATAATTATTCACACATCCCTTTCCAACAACAAATTTGGCTTCTTTAATTAATTAAAGAATTGCATACTTAGTTTCTTGTTGAGTTTTTGTTGCGTTATTGTTTAGTATGTAAAAAAAAAAATATATATATATATATATATAATATAATATACTTGCCAATGTGACTAAAAGTTTGGATTAATTGACTGGAAAAAAATAAATAAAAGAAAGGGTTAGGTTACACAAATACAATTATTTTGTTGCAACATTTCACACAAGCTGCTGCAACATCTGGCATTTTTGGCCGCAACAATCACAAAAAAGTGCCTCAAAATCCTGGAGGCACTGCTATTGGCAGGTGGAAGAAGCCGAAGCTCCGCCCCCTGTCTCAGAGATAATGACCTGTCAGGAGCCGGGACACTTTGTGTCCTCCCAGCAGCTTTGAGGTGAGCTACTTCTCGTCATGCTCAGCCATCGCAGTAATCCCTTCGCCCGCAGCTCCATTAGGCAACGAAACAAGATGTCCAAGTGTGTGAGTGTGTGTGGGGGGGGTTAATCCGGCCTCAGCTGCCTCCTTCCTGTCAGTTTATGATGACTTCAGACGGCCCCTTCCCCCTGACCTTTATTGATTCTGGTCTGCAGCCACCCCCCCCCACTTCCCAAGCTGTCTCTTCTGAGCCCTGGAGCCGCGGCACCTAGGAGCCCTAACGTTTCAATCAGTGCTGCTGCTCATTGTTCAGGAGACAAACATCCACATCTCAGATCTTCATGTTTGCTCAATAATTTTGATGATGCTGAACATGACAAAAAAACAAACATTGTCGGTCTTCATAACGCTGATAAGAAGCCATGACGTTATCATCTCTCTAAACATGGATCATGATAAATATGAACATCAACTGAATCAGGTAAATATTAACAATGAATGAATAAACTTGTGCTTTCTGATCCTGACTGTCGGGTCGGTGCTGATAGCTGGTCAGGGTTCTGGAGGTTCTGGTTCCTCACATATCAAAAGCTTTGCCACATTCAGCTAGCGGTCAGGAAGGAATCAAACCTCCAGCCTTTTCCGTGCTTCGCCTTACCTGAGGTTTTCTCCAGGTGTTTCCTCTGGCCCGGCCCGGTTCTGCAGATCTACCATCCAGCAGGTGTCTGCAGAGCTGAATGATGCTGATGGTGAAGGGGTGCGTCTACGGATGGAAGCTCTCCAGCGCTGGACCTGGGCACCTCGGACCCACCGCCTCCAGAACCCAGAAACTTCTCCGTCTTATTAAAACAGGTGGAGCGATCCGGACCGTTCGTCATTTCCTGCTGAGGTTCAGATGTCTTCAGCTCTGCGCTGGACCCGTTTTCTGTCATTATCTCTAGTGCCCCTCCCTCCTCTGCTGTCTACTGATTGTCCACTGCCTTCATGGCCTCTGCAGCCCCTCTGTGAGAGATGTTGGACCCGCCACAGCCTACAGGTGTTCAGGTCTCACCTTCACCTGTTCAACCTCTTCTGCGTGTTCCTGTATTTTGGTCGGGGCCTCTCAGATTTTGGATTTGTTCTTTTGACTGTTCTGTATTTCCCACCTGGACCGTTTACCTGACTACTGAATTTGGGATTACGTGTAACGTGATCCTCCTCTTCCCTGCGGTGCAGCAGAATCTTTGTGGGTGTGAACGACTTCCAGCTTACCTTGCTCCTAGAGTTCCTGCTCCCCGTGGCTTCGCCCATTTCAGTTCCCAGAGTTAAAGAGGTATTTTCTCTATTATCCTGCGGGTGAAACAATCCCAGGTAAGTGGAGTCATGCCGCACTCCTCAACAAAAAGTAGCACATTGTGCTTTAAGTATGCTAATTTAAATAAAAAATAAGTGAGTATAATTTCAGTTTACTTTTAATGTACTTATTTGTAGATATAATTTGTTTATACTACTTATACTTGGCTTTTACTAAAAAAACACTAAAAGTCTAAGTATACTTAGCTCATACTTATATTTAAACTTTTGACTGATATTCTTAAGTCGTAGTGTATTAATAGTACATTATATTTCAGCCAGTTTTACAGTCGACTGTTCTTTACAGTGCAGAGACAAGGTTAGAGACTTGAGGTTAAACTTGACTGGAAATCCTTGGCGACACATTTAGTTTTTCTTAGCATTAAACATGGAGAAGAAATATAAGTTCTGGGTTGATCTAGGCGGTTGGAGCTGACTGTGTTGGTGAACTTCACAGAGTAATTTTTATGGGTACTAGAAGTCTACTGGTAGTAAACTATAGTATTCCTAGAAGATTAATTTCAGTCTACATTAAAATATACTTTCATTTAGTAAAAGTAGACTTAAAGTTCATTACAAGTAAACTAAAAGCATACCTGGAAGATGACTTTAAATGTACGTCAAAGTGTACTTATATTAACTTAAAGTGGGCCAATTTAGTACAAAGAAGTATTAAAAATCTATTAACATATTTGTATCGTTTTTCTTGGCGAATAAAAGTAGATTTAGGAATATAAACTTTTCATTGACTGCACCCCAAGTCCAGGTACACCACCTGCTGTAGTCTGATCCGGGGAATCGGGCCCGGTTCTGGTTTCATTCCTGAGATAATCATCAATAAAAACTGATTAACCTTGAATCTGTTTTTAGAGGAGGATCCAATCCAGGCTCTGCTGGACAGACCTGGACCAAGGTGTCTCTGACGCGTTTCAGGACTGTCCCCGGCCCCACGGTGACCCGGTCCGGCCCCACGGTGACCCGGTCTGGGCGGGACTTTGGCCCCCAGCAGCAGCAGTTCCTCCGAGACTGTTTCTGCTTTTTACTCCAACCTCTGAGTCAGATCAGCAGCGTGGGCGTTCAGGCTGTTAATGTAATTACTATAAAATCATGTATGCTAGGAAAAGGTGACTCTGGGATGGGGTTGCTATAGTAACGGAACCTCTTCTAATCATTGAGACTCCGTCCATCCCAGAATGATGCTGAGGTCAAAGTTCAGCTGCAGGTGGAGAGATCCGATCATGGGTTGCAGTTGGGTCGTTAGTTGTATCTTTTATTAACGGTGTCTCACCTGGACCAGTTTTTTCCAGCCTCCGTTTGCATTCCTGTCGTCCAGAACTCGGACTCCGTCTGTTCGGACCCCTCCCTGCCTCTTCAGGGGTTCAGGTGCTCCTCTGGGCGGCTTCCTTTCAGCGATTCGTCTCGCTCCGCTCAGGCGGCTGTGTCGGCGTGTGCCAGCTCGCCGAGGAGGACCAGAGCTGCTCGCCAGACGGCTGCTCGGCCCTGCAAGCTGCTGCTGTCAGCCGGGGGCCCCAGGAGCCGCCGTAGGCCCTGGCAACCGCCCCCCTCCCCGCATCTCTGCAGGCTTTTCATTAGCAGCAGATATCTGCAGGTTGGGGCTGGAAGCAGAGGGACGTTACGGCGCTGGAGCTACTTTATTTCACAGCAAACATACTCTCTATTCACATCGTAATATTAATAAATCATGCTGTCAAATGTCACTGAAAGTAACCTGTAGGTTAAGGACTAACAAGCTTGAAGGGAAGGACTCCAGAGGGTAACCCATACCCTGTTGGTTCCCGTAAAGTCTGTAAATGTTCACCAAACATTTCACCTCACATGTGACCCTGCTTCACACAAGTAGCTCCGTCTGTACGTTACGGGAAATACTGTGTGAGATCCAGACAGTGTAGAATCTATGAAAAATTATGTTAACTCTGGAATGAAAACAGAAAGTTCTGGCAAGTTCTGCAAGTTCTAGACAATACGTTTTATAAAGAAAGTTACATGTTCCGGAAAGTAAAATAAAAGTTCTAGGATGTAATCTGTGAGTTTGACAATATTCCACAAAAGTTGTAGAAAGTAACCTTTACATTCTAGAAATATTCTCTATATTCCTGACAGAAAATACATTCTGGAGGCTAAATTGTAAATGTCAGCAATATAAGATGAAGAAGAAGTCCTGGAAAGTAACTGGTTTATTCTGGAAAAGAACAAGACGTATGGAAAGTAACCAGCAAGCTCTAAGGCAAGTATTCTATAAGTATGAAAAAGTATTCTGTTGGTATGAAAAATATTCTTTAAGTAT
The DNA here is from genome assembly GCA_028564705.1 of Apricaphanius iberus. Classification (NCBI taxonomy): domain Eukaryota; kingdom Metazoa; phylum Chordata; class Actinopteri; order Cyprinodontiformes; family Aphaniidae; genus Apricaphanius; species Apricaphanius iberus. Next base: position 150,572 of record JAPXFQ010002483.1, on the reverse strand, counting down.
AAAAAAGTATTCCAGACACAGGTCCATCGAAAAACAAGATAAACATACATCATAATGAGAATTAAAAATACCCATATTACTATATACACCATATTAACAAAAAGAAAATAATATATAGGGCAAATTAAAAAGCATACACACTAAACACTGAAAAAAGTATTCTGTAAGTATACAAAAGTATTGTTTATGCATTAAAACATGTAAATATGAAAATGCATTTTTTTTATGTATAAAATAGTATAAAAATGGATAAAAATGTATTCTGTCAGTATTAAGAAGTATTTGTAAATATGAAAAGTATCTTGTAAAAATGAAAAAAAGTATTCTCTAAAGTATGAAAAAGTACACAGTGGATTCTGGAAGATGACACATAAAAAGGAACCAGAAGGTTCTAGTTCTCCACACTGGGTCCATTTCCTTCTTCCTTCACGGTTCTGATATTCTGAGGAACTCAGAATTCATCAGACTGGTTGATTGTTATATTAACATGAAGAAGGTTATAGATAAGTGTTGATCTCTTTCATATTAAAATGAATTTGGAGGATCTGCCAACAACTGACTAATCCTGGGAGGGTGATTACTGGGATGGGAAACAGGCGAGACTGAATGAGTGGCAACAGCTGTTTGTCCAGCGATATTCCAGGACTCCGTCCCACAGCATGACAACCTCTAGGATGTGTTGCAGAGAAGAACGATGATTTTTTTCTCCTAATTTCGTAATAAAAACTGTATCTGGAGATAATAAAATGTTTGTGTTTGTGTATTAGAAGAGTCAGAAGGAATCAGTGTTTCCTGCTCAGATTCTCCATCATCTCTTTGGATATTTTTATTCATCTCTTGAAGCTCTTCTGATCCAGAGTCGGTTTTCCATCCAGCCTCATTAGGAATTCGCTCTGAACAGCTTGTTATTATCTCTGGCCCCCGGTCGTGTGAATAGATTTACAAGCATTAGGGCCGGCTCTTTGTGTTCTCAGGGGCCCTTAAATCAGCCCCACCCATCACCTCCACGCTCCAAACAAAAGCTGACAGGATTCCCTGCTTTCAGGGATTGAAGGAATTACAAACCAGACACAAAGATGTCTCATTTCTGATCCAATCACTTCAACAGGATTTAGTTACATTTAAACTGGAAATAAACTGAAAATGTCAAAGAATCCGTAACCAGGTTACAGTGATCAACATCCATACGATCACACCAGAAACCAGGTCTGACACCAGGCTGACCCAGATCTACCAGAACCGGTACAGAACTAAAAACGTATCAAAATAAATAAAAAAAAAGGATGTTTCCAGAGTTCAGAACCAGATGATGGACCTCACAGGGCTCCACATCTGCAGATCAAAGACCCAAACCAAGACCTTCAGCAGGTCCTAACCCGTTTAGTCTGTTACAGAGGAAGAAGAACAATGGTCCAAACTCGGAATCAACATCCAGAACCAGACAGTTTCTGGCTGGTCCTAAACCAACAAGTCCATTAACAAATATTAAATGTACAAAAATTTGCCCAAAAGTGAACTTAAAATGGACCACAGATCAGTCCAGAACCAGCTAACCAACCTGATACAGGTCCAAACTCAGGCCCATTAAAAAGCCCAAACAGTCAGAACCAGGTCCAAATAAGACCGTGACAAACCAAAGCTTGTCTCAGATCAACGGCAGTTCAAACTACATCTTCTGGGTCCAAAGTCCATGAATGAGTCCAAACCAAGGAGCCAAACTCCACCGGTCAGAACCTGGAAATAACAGAACCTGCAGTAACCCAAACGCTAGTTCCCATTGACTCCCATGCTAGAAATATCAACTTCACAACAGAAATAAACGTGTTTACAGTCTGGTTGGTTCAATAAATTTTTTTATGTTTAATGGGTCAGGTTTATCGTCATGACAACTTTATAGCTATTATGTTTAGTTGTAATTTAATCTTGAAATGATGAATAATCACCAACAACCACCAACACACACTCAGTAAACAAACTGACAGATGATTTTCTATCCAAAATCTCAGACATGATGGATAAGATTGCACCTCTTAAGGTTAAAACCATCTCTAGCAAAAAGAAGTCTCTGTGGAGAAACAATCCACTGGGAGGTAATGAAAAAAGGGAGTGCCGACGCGCCGAGAGAAAATGGTGGAAAACTCGACTCCAGGTTCATTACGAGACATATAAAAAGAGACTGAACAAGTATCAAACAACCTTAAAGGGTGCAAGGGAATCATTCTTTTCTGAGATTATTCACAGAAACAACAATAATACTAGGACATTATTTGTTACAGTGGAGAGACGAACTACTCCTACAGTGACAGTAGCCCCTGAACTAAACTCCACCAGGGCCTGTAATGAATTTGCTTCTTTACTGAAAAGATCTTGAACATCAGAAGATCAATCAGTACATCAGTTCCAACCTCAGTACCAACTATGAGCCCAATTAACACCCATGCAGAGAAAATAACTCACTTCCGAACAATAAATCAAACAAGCTTTGATGAAATTATTGACAAACTAAGCTCTGCCACCTGCTGCTTAGATATCTTACCAACAAGTTTTCTAAAAAAGGTCCTCCCATCCATCAGAGTGGATCTGATCAAAATAGTTAACTCATCGCTCCTATCAGGTGTTTTCCCTAAAGCCTTAAACAGCAGTTATCAAACCAATACTAAAGAAGAAGAACCTAGACAGCATGTTGATGCAAAACTACAGACCAATCTCTAATCCCCCATTTATCTGTAAAATTATTGAAAAAGTTGTGTTACAACAATTAAAAAGCTTCCTAACAATGAACAACCACCTTGATATTTATCAGTCTGGTTTTCGTAGGTACCACAGTACAGAGACGGCCCTCATCAAAGTGTTCAATGATATCCGTATAAATACTGACCGTGGTAAAACCACAGTATTGGTTCTATTAGACCTCAGTGCGGCGTTTGACACCGTGGATCATGATATATTACTGGAACATCTAGAGAACTGGGTCGGACTCTGGTACAGAACTCGACTGGTTCAAATCCTACCTTAAGAACTTCTTTGTGTCGATTAGCCAGTTCTCATTACAAAACACAGAAATCACATGTGGGGTCCCCCAGGGCTCCATCCTAGGGCCCCTCCTATTTATCTACCTGCTCCCACTAAGCCAGATTATAACCACCAACAATGTTAACTACCACAACTATGCTGATGACATTCAGCTTTATATCTCAATGTCACCAGGTGATGTTGAACGCGTCCAAATCCTCAATAAATGCATCGAGCAAATTAACAGCTGGATGTCCCATAATTTCCTACAACTGAACAAAAACAAAACTGAAGTACTTCTATTTGGATCCAAAAAAGATTGATTAAATATCAGTAATCAGCTTAAACAGGTCCAGCTAGAATCTATCAACCAGACCATAAATCTAGGTGTAATAATGGACCCAGACCAGAACCTCCAGGGTCACATAAAGGTAATAACAAGGTCAGCTTTCTATCAGCTGAGGAACATTTCTAGGATTAAAGGACTGATGACACAAGGAGACCTAGAAAAACTAATCCATGCATTTTTGATTACTGTAACAGTATCTTCACAGGTCTACCTAAAAAGTCAATCAGACAGCTGCAGCTGATCCAGAACGCTGCTGCTGGTGTTCTCACTAGAACCAGGAAAGTAGAACACATCACCCCAGTTCTAAAGTCCTTCCTCTGGCTCCCTGTAGCTCAGAGAATAAACTTCTAAATACTCCTACTAGTTTATAAATCATTGAATGGTTTAGCACCAGAGTACATTAGAGATCTGCTATCATGGTACAAACCATCCAGACCAATCAGGTCCTCCAGCTCTAGTTTACTGATCATCCCTATAACCAGAACCAAACATGGAGAAGCAGCTTTTAGTTTCTATGCTCCTCATATCTGGAACAAACTACCAGATGAATGCAAAGCTGCAGAGACACTGAACTCTTTTAAATCTAAAATTAAAACGTACTTATTTAGACTCGCTTATGAGTAACTGTTTTTACTTGTTTTTAATTTTCACACAACTTATAGTCTTGATTACTGTAAATGCTTTCTTGTGTTTAAAAAAAAATAAAGAACTGTGAGCTTTTCAGCGAGATCAGTGAATAAAAACTGTTTTTACCTGCTTGTCCTTACATGGTTGTATTGTCTTGATTATTGTCTTATTATAATTGCCTTGTTGTATTTTCATCATCAAATTGATTTATGCTGTGTTCCAATTGTAATCATGTAAAGCACCTTGAATTGCCTTGTGTTGAAAGTGTGCTGTACAAATAAAAATGCCTTGTCTCAGCGGTGGCTAACGGTTAGCTTACCCTGCTAGATGCTACGTTTATTCCTGTTTGGATGTTATTTCTGAACTTATTGGACAAAGATGGCTGCTGTGGTATTTATTTCACTAACAGGCTGAAAAATGCTCAGCTTTTTTTTTTTTCAGTGAGTAAAATTGTATTTCTGTTGTGTATTTAAGCTGCTTGGTCAAAAGTTGTTTGAAATGATCACATTTCTTCTTTACATTTTGATATCAAATCTTTGATTAAAAATCCCCATAGTTTTATTGAAAGTTATCGACCCACAAGGCTTTATAATTTACTTTGACATAATTATTGAATCTACCAAAAAGACAGAGGGGTTGCAGACTTGCACAACTGCGTTTTCGTGGCTTAAAGCGCCGCTAACCTCTGTTAGCTTCAGTTAGCTTGTAGCTACATCAGCTCAGAGTGTCAATCATTCGCCCCCAGCCTCACAGCTCCACCTCTTTGACCTTTTTTTGTATTTTCCAGGCGTGACGAGACGCAGCCAAGATGGCGGAGGTGGAAACTGTCCAGCTGGCTTCAGTTGAGCTTTTTAAAAATCTCCGCTCATCTTTATATACAGTCAGAGGTCCAAACCGGTTCTAAACCAAGCCAGAGTCCGATCCAGAACAACTGGCAGGTCCATTAAAGACTGAACCAGGCCTGGAACCAGAACCAAGCAGAGCTGAACCAGAACCAGAAACGGGTCAGGAACAAGGTTGGATCTCAGCCTGGTGGTTCTTGATGCTTGAAACAAGAATTCTCCAGAAAGTCCAAATAGTTCTGGTCCATGAATTCAGAACCAGAGAACATTTTATTTGGCCATCCAGCAATTGTTATAATGAAAAACATGCCAGAACCGAATGCAGATATTTTTGAAGTGGTAAAATAGTTAAGGAATAAATGGGTTACTTTACTTACAACAAACTAAGTGACATGATGAGGAAGAAATGTGGAGAAAGCAGCGAGAAATGACTGACTGAGCATGATCTGATCAAATCCTGAGACTAAATGAGAAAAAACAAAGATGGGAGAGAGACTGAACAATAAACCAGAAGGTTTAATCAAAGAATAATCGTAAAAGATTTCATCTAAAGATGCAAAAACAAAGAGAAGATCCAAGGAAATGAGAAAAAACATTTAGGGTGAACACTTAAGAAATATATAAACACCAAACAGAACTCTAATATCAGAATAATCATCCTAATGTGAAAAGTAAAGCAAAACTAACAGAGGAAAATGAAAAAAAGATCAAAAAGTACAAATATGACAGTAATCCTGTGTTTCTGGACATCTGTCTCTGTGGACGTGGCTGTGAGTCCGTCCTGCAGCTTGAGCTGATTAGAGTTTAATCTGAGCCGGGCTAATCGGACCGAGATGGTATCACTGCAGCTGGGCCCGGTTCTGGACCGCTTTCCACAGCTTCATCAGGAGCTGAATGAGAGATAAAAACACAGCGATAAAACGCAGATCCCAAGGAAAGTATTCACACCCTTTAATCTTTATTTACTTTTTATTATTTTAATTCAGTTTATTTATGTGATTCTCAACAGTTTAGCAGGTTGTTGTTTAGCGTATTTTGACAGATTTTCCTACAATGTAAAAATTGCTTTTGTAAGGAGAAAATTAAGATTAGTTCTATTTAGTGATTAGTAATTAACAGTAAAGGCAGCCGGGGAATATGGCGTAATGCTGGCGACTGAAGCTTGGTTTATGCTTGACGCATGACCATCCCACGCAGAAATGAGACGAGTGGAACCGGCCGAGACGCATTCTGGCAGCGTTTATACTTTCTGCAGCTTGTCCCTGCTGAGAACCAATATTCTCAGAGACTGTAGGGGGCGGCGTAGGGCTCTACGGCATGCATACAACATTACACCATAGAAGAAGAAGAAATCACTGTTTACAAGATGGCGACACCCGTGAGCTTAAACAAAGCAGAACTTTTATGCTGTTTACTTAGGAAAAAAGACAAAAAAGGAGACCGTCCTCTCTTCCATTAAAACACAGTTGATCACAGTGATCTCTATCGGCCGAATCATTAAGATGTTTGTATTTACGAGCCTCCGGCAGTAGAAGCTCTTGCCAGTCCGCCATGTTTTTCCGCATGGGACCGTCTACCTAGGGACGCGCAGAGAGGCGTGGTTGCTGAAATGAAGTCATTTGGTTGCGTGGAGCCGTGCGGAGCTCGCGGATGCGTCAAGCAAAACCCAAGCTTAAATTTGGCCTGTCACATACACTGGTGTAGCTGAAGGACTCATCGGTTGTTTGTTTTGTCTACCGTAACCCTGATATAACACACACACACACACGGGCAGACAAGAGACACAGTGTTAGCAGGAGAGACAGTGCCCAACAGGATTCCTGTACCACTAAAATAAATATGTTAAAACTCCAACAGAGACTGAATCATCTCCAAATAGGGTTCTTCAGGCTACGTGTTGTCTGATCCCTCACCTAGGACCAGTTTGCCCTGGGTGACCCTACCAGGCGCTTAAAGCCCCCGACAACTTAGCTCCCAGGATCATTGAAGGTTAACTTTACCAAGCTATAATAATAAAGGCTTTTTAACATTTTCATTTGAGAGTGCCTTGGAGTTGTTCTTGATGAAGGGGGAAAACGCTGTTGTGATGATTGCCGGTCGCTTTTCTGAGGGCAGGAAGATGCCCAGTGCGCCTCGTACTATGGCTGGACCCCAGGAGAGATCTTATTGGAGGAGGTAACCTGCAAAAATCACCATAGATTAGGGACAGAAAGCCATTTTCATCTTTTGGGGATTAAAAATGACTCGATTAGGCATTAAGACACTCATTTGAGGGAGGTAATGCTATGCACTAGCGGCTTTTGAAATGTTTAAAGCATCAATTATTGAATGAAGAAATCGCTTGCTTACTGATACACATTTAAAATATTTTCCTCAGAGGTCCACACACACTTAGAATTAGAATAAATTATTGTTTCAGAAGCGATTCGTGCAGGTAACAGTGTGAGCAATAATATTACATTGTTTTCCAATGATACTGTTTTGTTTTTTCCGCTCGAGAGGAGGATGCAGGAATTGTTTTTTCTTCTGTGAGGGAGAGAAGGCTGCAGCCACGTTATAGTGGTTTATGAACAACTTTCACTCAAATTCCTGGAAATAACCTAAATGTGAAGGTTCAAAAAAGGGCAAAATTAACGTTTCATTTGATTTGGTGAGAGTAAGAACTGATGGTCATGTGTGATTTGTACGTCTGGGTTTTGTCTTAAATGTGAAGATGAATTGTTTCCCACAGGGATGGAACGACGGACGAATCATGTTGTTATTCTGATGTGTGTAATAATGCACATAACAACTGAAAAGTGAGTTTTTTTTCAAGGAAAAGGTGAATTTATGAGAGTTGGTTGGAATATCAGCCAGTCTGAGGGATCAAAAGTAATAACAGATATAGGCTCTAAAGGCTGCTTTGAGACAAAATTAGTCTCTAAAGATGCAGACTAAAGGAATACAGAAATAAAAACAAGAGAATAGCAGAAACTTATGAACTCTACTTAAGCTTCGTTGAGAGGAACTGGTATTAAAGTGCTTGCTTGGGGGGAATGAGACATTACCATATTGATCTGAGACGATTTTACAAGGTTATTTTGTCAGGTGTCATGTTCAATGAGCTTCAGACTATTTAATATTCAAAGAGGTGTTTATTACTTACAATATAGGTGCTTATGAATCAATAATTAAAGAAATTGGAGCACTTTGAACGATTGCTTTGCTGAAGACACAAGATCAATTCGTAAAATAAAGCAACCTTCCTCTGATAACACAGAAACTGCAGTAGAGTCTGACTAAGAACTAACGAGGACCTAAGGAGATTAATTTTGTCATGATAACATGAAACTGATGAAATAACTTAAGAGTGGAACCTTTATGGGAAATAAAATACAGGACCCTTTAGAAACCAAATAATTAAAGAAACGGGACAACTTTAAATCTGTAGAATCAGGAAGAGTTCTGCATTAAGCAGGGTGACTGAACTACACTCAAACATCAGTTTGAAGGTTTATTTCAAACATAATCTGGCAGTTTATGTTGAGTCACTTGTTACCTGAGATCAAATCAAAGGTCAAATATGCTTGAAGTTGTAATTAAAAAACAATAACTGGCCCACCTGGTTGACTAAAATTAAACTATAGAGCACAAATACAGGAGTTGTAATCAATAACTAATTCGGTTATCAGAATACCACTCTGCACTGTACTAGTCGGTTTATTTAGCCACTGCCTGAACTAATAAAGGACGGACAACACAACTATATGAAAATAGGAGCATGTGGATGAAAATATGAATAAAATATGCTGTGAACTGAGCTCAACCTAACTGAATACATTTTAAAACAACAAATAATTAGCATGACATCAGAAAACTTCGAGCTTTTGGAAAATGTGGGATTTGTTCAGTAATTTCACGCAGTTTGGCCAAAAAAAGAACCCATCAAAATCAGGTTGGCTGCTGATTTTTATAGCTGTGACGCCTCGTTGTTTTTTCTGAGTTAAACACTAAGAAAAGCTTGGAGTTTAAGTTACATTTATTTATATAGCGCCTTTAAATATGACAACGTTGACTGAAGAGCTGCACAGAGTTTATAAAACGACAACTGACAGAAATGTGAAAGAGCCCACCTGGTTATGCTGTTTGAAAAAGCAGTGAAAAGTAAGTGTTTTTCAGCTGAAGGTTTAAAAGAAAAACTCCTGCTGGACAGATGAGACCTGAACCACTTTAATGTGGTTTCCTTAATGCCGCAACAGTGAGATCAGGATGCAGCGGTCAGGTCAGAAGTCAGACGGAGTCTGCAGAATCAGTGGCCAATAAAAAATCATTAAAAGCTTTTAAAAGTAGTTTTGGTATTAAGAAGAGCTTTGAAACCAGACTTAACCTTCTCAGGAACATTAAAACCATATTTTCTAAGACTGTAGTATTCAGAAACAAGCTGTGAAAATGGAAAACGAACACAGAATCCAGGTTTAACCTGACAAAGCGACACACACACACACACACACACACACACACTAATAAATCGATTCGTTTGTGGAGGACGGATCAGGTGGAAATCAGCAGGACAGATTAAAGATGAACGCTAAAATGAGAGGGAAATAAAACACACATTTAATACATAATTAAAGCTCTCAACAAACTGATCAATGGGTATGGAAAGACCTTTTAAGCAATAATATAAGAAACTGCACGTATTGGACCTGAACTGAAATACAATTGTTCCAAAACGATGCAGATGTGATTCAAATATCCAGAAAACTGAAAAACATTTATAAACACATGAATAAGCCAAAGATATTAAGAAATAAAAATAGCAGAAATGAAGAAGGAATATCTTTAAAGGAGAAATGAAACAGATTCTTAACATCAGAGAATTTGCAAAGGATTACTTTACTGATGATTAGCAGAATTTAACAGTTTCTTACAAAATAATTTAAGCATTAATTTAATTTAAGAATTAAAGGGAAGGAAATAAATACAATTAGCAACTTTATTAGTCCGAACAACAGCTTCAAATGGTAACACATAAATGGTTTTGGATTAATAATAGATTTAAAGACAGTCCTCCCGCTGGGGGACTACCTGGCTGTGGGTCATAATAGATTTAGAAGTCAAACTGAAATAAATAAGGAATAATGTTCCACTAACTTGACTCAACAACCGACTGAAAGATGAACGATGAAAAGAAACTCACGTAGATCCTCGCATTTCTGAGGTCATTTTTCTATAAACCACGGTTAGAAAGGCATCGTGTGGTTTGGCCCTTAATTATGTTGTAAAATTGGCTCTTTATAAGTCAAAATTTGGGAATTAATTCTGATGGTGACTAATTTATAGTTATCAAGCTCTGGATAATTAGAATTTTAGTTCTTTCAGTTTACACAGAAAAAGACAAATTGAACGAGAAGAATAAAAAGAAGCTTAAAAAATATAGTGAAGAGGCTTGGATTTAACTTAACCCCAATTTTAATGTGAATAAGGTGAATTAATAACCGAGATGAAACAGCAAAAACAATAATGAGATATGGGGAACTATCTGTGATACTTCAGGTGTAAATCAGCTGCTGAGTAGATCTTCATAAAAATCATGGATAACACTAAATTAGATAGCAAATAAAAACCGAAAGGGTAAAAAATGTAGAAATTGGTTTATGTTTTCTCCGTTTCATCAAATGGATACAAACCGTCCGTTTCTGGTCCAAGAGACACAAACTATGAACCTTTGAAGGGACAAAATGGCTGAATGGATTTGGAGATGACATCTGCTAAAGAATAAAATATTCTAAGGATTAATCTGAGCTGATGCGGAGGTGATAGGTGTGATTTGGGGACGTCTCATGAACTTTAAGCAGATCCTGGAAACCAGAGCAGAAGGCGGATAGTTTAAGAAGAGATCTCTGATTAGCAGAAACTGGAACCCAAAGAAGCTGCAGAGACTCTGAACTATTTTAGGTCTAAAATAAAAACGTATGTATTTAGACTCGCTTATGAGTAACTCATATTATTATTGCCAATAATATTATTAAATGTTTTCATCTTAAATTGTTGTTTTTAATCAAATGCTATTGTTTGTTTCATAAATGTTCGTTTATGTTTTAATTTTCATATTTCTGTAATCATGTAAAGCAGCTTGAATTGCCTTTTGTTGAAAATGTGCTGCAGAAATAAAATTACCTTGGATGGATGGATGAAAATAAAACCAGAGACTTTTGCTTATTAGGCTTCATTTCTGCTCGGTTCTGATGGTTCTGGATGTTTCCCGGGTTCAGGTCCAGTCGTTGGTTCTGTTTACTCTCCATCCTATCAGCTGCTCCACACCTGCAGACAGACAGGTGGGATCATGCTGGAGGGGGAGGAGCTTAGAGAGGAAGCTGGACCGGAACACCTGCCTGACCTCTGACCTCCAGTCGCTCTCTGACGTCAGGTTGACGCTCTGACAGGAAATGAGGGATTGATTCCAGCAGCCAATCAGATCCATACCTGCTGACAGGTTGGATGAAAGGTCACCTGTTGATGTTTGATCGACAGCAGAGAAAATCTGAATGTGAAGGTTGACCTCTGACCTCTGGTGTCTCCTGATCCAACAAGCAGCTCATGTTTAGTTTATCTGTCAGTTATAATAATATTTAAAGTTTCTGCTGCTTTTAATAAAACTTCCATTCAGAACCAGAACTTTCCAGTTTCAGGTCATTCTGGGTCATAATTTCACACAAATATTTTAACGTGTTTCAGTGATATAATCATGGAAAAGGAAAACTTTAGATTTCTCATTTATTTAGTAAATTAGTTGTTGAAGGTCAAAGCGCTGATTTTCTTCAGGAACATTTCTGGGTTTTTATTTATTAAAAATTGTCAGTTTTATAATACATTTAATTATTCCCCCGCTAATAACGGCCAATTAATGGCTGCATTAAGGATGAATCAACTTTTAACTTTACTTTAAATAAAAACTATGGTATCTAGTTTTTTTTTTAAATATTCGTAGGTGAAACAATCTATTTTTTATATAAAATGTAAGTTAAAAAATATTGAAAAACAAACTGTTAGATCTAAATAACACGTCAGATATTTTCATGTCTTAAAAGGTTCTTCTATTTTATTTCTCATATTTTTATTGAAGCCACCATGTTTATAAATATCGGTCTATGATTATCTATAGTCTGGAAACAGGTTAAGATGAAATTATATGGAATTGCAAACAGAAAACACAATAATCCTGGTGAAGATGAAGATGTGGTCCAGATGTGCAGAACAGAAACAGAACATCTGATTCTCAGTTTGGTTTTTATTGGGTTTTTGGACATTTAGCAAAACTTACTGCAGAAACATCAGAGCAACAAGAAGGAGAAGATGGAGGTGATAAAGACCCGTGAACGCACCAGAAACCACGACAATAACTTATTAATAATAATAATAATAATAAATACAGAGATGAATAAATAATAAGAGCAGGTCGGATGATTTAAGGCGGAGATTCTGATCTATTAAAGCTACTCAGAAGTCAACAGGTCGGACCAGAACCAGAACCGGAACCGGACCGGACCTCTCTTAGGTCTACCAGCTAAAAGCACTTTTGCAGTTCAGAATCTCTCTGGGTGAGATGAAGTGTCCTTGAGCAAGGCACTGACTGGTTTAATGGTCTGGTACCATGTGACGCAGTGTTCCTGTGTGAGCCGGACCGAACCGAACCGGACCGGAGGAGCAGTCAGCATGCGGGGCGCAGCGGCACCTGCAGCAGGATCACCTGGCGGCTCTCGGACGGGTGGCACTTGTTGATGTGTCTGGTGAGTCCCGGAGAGCTGTGCAGCAGGGCGGGGCAGTGTTTGCAGGGGAACACCTGCGCGGAGTGCAGCAGCCGCAGGTGGCGCTCCCGACCCCCCCGGCTGCTGAAGCTCTCCCCGCACACGGGACACGCGTGGCAGGAGGACGCGCTCAGGTTGAGCGGCGCCGCGCCGTCCCCGCAGCCCTGCGGCTCCGCGTCTTGCTGCGGCGGCTCTGCGGGCTTCTTTGCGCCGTGTTGAGACGCCAGGTGCTTCCTCAGGTACGCCTGGCGCTTGAACCGTTTCCCACACTGAGGACAGTCGTACAGTCCGTCCTCGGACTCCGAGGGTTCGGGGCTGGATGAGTCCCTGTCGGACGCGGCCGGTTCGCTCCGCGGCTTGGGTCTGTGCCAGCGGCGGTGGGAGGCCAGGTTGGCCGGGCAGCTGAACACCTTGTCGCACTCCGGGCACCGGTACTCCACCCGGACGATCCGGGAGCAGCGGTGCTGGGCCAGAGAGAACGGGTCCTGGTAGGCTTCCCGGCACAGCTGGCACACGAACCCACCCTGCGGGGGGCGCTGTCCCGCCGCCGGCCGCTGCTCCACCGGAGCCTCCCTGATCCGGAGCCCCAGCACCGGGGACGTGGTGACGTCGTCCTCAAAGTGCAGCTTCCGGGCGGCTTTGGTCTTCTTGGAGCTTGTCGCTTTGCCGCTGCGCTCCGCCGCGTCGCCCGCTGGCCGCTTGGCGCCCGCGGTGGGGAGCGTCCCGCTGCTGCAGCCGAACTTCAGGTCCACCGGGCCGAACAGGTGGTCCGGTCCGGGGAAGGACTCCGCGGAGACCGGGGAGCCGAAGCAGCGCGCGTGGTCCTGGCTGACGGGCCGGGTGGGGCTGTAGAGAGCCCGGTACACCGCCTCCGGATCCCCGAACTGGACCGGCTTGGTGGCCGGTTCTGGTGCCGGGATGGAGGAGAGACGGAGCGGCGGTGGCGCATCAGCGGCGGCTCGGCCCGCTTCCTCCTCCTCCTCCTCCTCCTCCTCCTCGCAGCGGACCCGGTAGGACACCGGGGGGGTCCGCTTGTTCCGCTTCACCAGGAAGCCTCTGGGCATGTTCGGTCCGGACGGGTTCGCTGCGGGACGCTGAAGGAATCCACGCTGAGCTGCGCGTAAACCCGGTTCTGATCCACGGTTCTTCTGACAACAACAACATCGCTGCGGTGGGTTTAAGTCCGCGGGGTGACGCGCTCCTCCGGCTGCACCAATCAGGAGCCGCCCCGCTCCCCGCGGAGCAGCGAGGATGGAGAGGAGGTGGAGGAGGTGGTGTTTATAGGTTGGAGTTCGGACGGGACCTTCTGAGAAGATCAGAACGTGAAGCTGGACCGGGTCAGACCCAACAGTTCGTCTCCTAATGAATCAGGTTCTTCAGATGTGATTCTCTGTGAGGCAGAAGGTTCTGGAACCGAATCCGGACCATAATGCCGTCATCTCTCTCATACATAATTAATAAGGGGGGGGGGGGGTGTCTGCTTTGCATCATAATGGAGGTTCTGGTGGATCTGATTGGGAGGAAATTGCGTGATTAACCCCGCAGCGTGGCGCGTGCTGAGCGTAATCAGCGCGCTCTTTCTGCCTCTCCAAACGGGGCAAAGCGGGATTATCACATCAGGCCCAAACGAACCGGGTCGGAACCGGCTCGGATGGGAAGTCTGAAACCAGAACCTGGAGCGGTTCTGCCCGCTGGGATCTTCACAACGCTGAGGTTCTGGAGGAGCTGCAGAGAAAATGGCACCGGATCGGACCGAACCGGGGTTCTGGTTCTGCTGGAGGGTCTGGTCCTCATCCATGTTGGGGCACCAGCCGCCCTCCACCGGCCCAGACACACAGGAGGGGTCATTAGCATACAGCTGGACCTCCTCCTCCTCCTCACTCTGAGCTGAGACCAGAACCTCCTCAGATGATCCGGCTCACTGGGTCACGCTCATCCTGACGTCACTTCCTCCTGTTTTGGCTCTAACTCTTGATTTATGATGGTTTTCAGTTTATTCCCAACAAATGTCATCTGACTTTACAAGAAAAGTCATTCTAATACAATTATACAAAAATTCCCATCAGTGAAAAGTTAAATAAAATTACAAAATGTTTCGGTAGAATAAAAGGAATTTATTCATTCATATTTGTATTTCTTAATTTACCAAATATCTTTATTATTAGGCAAATACGTTTCCATGCTCTTTGATAAAAAATGACTTTTACAAAAAGCTTTTGTACGTTTAGCCACTTATTCTGCTTATGATGCACCTAGAGCCAAATCTTCATCAAAATAAAAGTTTCTAAACATTTATGACATAAATACTCTTCAAATACTTGCATTTTCTATAAGTTCATGGTAAAAGTCCTCAACATTATTTAATCGAAAAGATCAAGTTCATCGCCATAACAGGCCCAAAATATCATCTTCCTGTCGTTCATAAAACACACGTTCAGTTTTCTTTTAGTTAAAGTCACAGTGTGTAGTTTTTGCAGTACATCTTTGAAAATAGCCATTAAAATATGATGTAATAATAATAACTTAAATCACATCAATTGCAAAATATTGGCGATATTGTAAAATATTACTTTAAAAATCAGTTTTAAAATACATAGGCGCAGGTCCTCTTTTCAGGGGAAAGCCGTATTAGATGACGTCTTTACTTCTACAGGAGCCCGGATGGACAAAGCGCACGGAACAAGCCCGCTATTAAAACATTGATTTCCCCTCAAAATGCAAAAAAGTTTCTCCATAAATACATTTTTACCTCTTCACTAGTTCCAAGCGATGAAAGAGAGACTGATGTGCTCGTCATGTTGCTGCTAATAGATCATTCTCAGGGAAAACAGCACTAGTTGGACCTCCGTTGTTGAGTTTCTTACTCCAAGACACAGATACCGCATGCTTGTTATAATTTAGGTATGCGCTGCCCCCTACTGGCCGAAAATTACACACTGTGCCTTTAAATGAATTTAATTATCAAACAATCGCAAGATATAGCAAAAATAATTTAAAAAACAGCTGATTTCTAAATATGAGAATGTGCTTTGATGTCAGTATATTAGAATTTTTATTTAGATATACATTTACATATATCTATTTAAAAGTTTATTTAAAAACAGTCGTTGCAGTTAAAGTCTGATCCAGAAGTTTTTAAGCATAATTTCTTAGCTTTTGTTCTTTAAATCTTCAGACTCTAAATGTTTGTCTTTCTACTATGTTTTAGTGGGGGATCGACCATGAGAATATACACCATCACATGATAGAAAAGTTTTCTATGTAAGGAATCCCAGCAGACTGTGATAATCCCTCATACTGAGCAAGCATGCAGCGACAGTGGAGAGGAAAAACTCCCCTTTAACAGGAAGAAACCTCCAGCAGAACCAGAACCTGGTTCTGTACAAGCGGTCATCTGCCACAACCGTCTGGGGGTCTGAGAAGACAGAGGAGAGACACAGAAAGAACAAAAGAACTGAACCAGGAGTACTTTCTATATTAAAGAAAGTAAAAAGTTGATAACAGGACATGGAGGATGTTTGGCTTCCTGGGAGAATCAATGAACTGATGTTCCCCATCCAGCAGAGGGCGCTATAGCTGAGCAGACCAGGTGGAGCTTCATTGGGGAGAAACATACCGACAGCTTTTTAAATCCAGACCCACCTTATTTATACCAGCTGAAACATACGATTTGTTCTCCACGTTTTTATTTATTTATCGCATTAATTCTACTGTAATTTACCGTGTGATTATTACGGATCCTCCAATACCAATCAGGTATCGGGGCTGATACCGTTCCAATGTACGTATGAACCTGTTTATTTTTCACTTGTAATTTTAGTTTTGTGGTAATTTTTACATATATTTTTGTCTAATTCACAATCATTTGTTGTAACAAGCTGAGATGAAAATAAAACCTGTCTTCCGATTCATTGCATGTTTTTGTTTGCTAGAAGTATCGGCATTGGTACACTGTATCGACAAGTACTCTGATCCATGTATCGATATCATATCGGTTTGATTACAGGGGTATCGTTGCTTCCCTAACAATAATAATTATTATTATTATAATGTTAACAGCTGAAATAACAGCAAATAATACAAGTGGAGAGTAGTAGGAGAGAAAAGTAGCAGAGTGAAGAAAAGTGGTCTTAGGATAACCTTCTCCACATCTCCACTCAGCTTGGAGCTGCATCCATCCTTCTACTCTGGTGGTCCAACCAGGAACACCTTTGTGAGAAGTTGATGTAATCCCTGATATTCTCAGGATAAATCGGACCAGATGGAAGAAGGTCAAAGGCTGCAGCTTCTGAAAAAGTTTTATTGAACATGTAGTTGAGAAGAGGAAGAGTCTGGTTGTAACGATGGACCAGGAGATACCAGGTCAGACGGAATTCCATCAGGATGAAGGTTCAACTCCAGACTGGCTGGAAGCGCCGGGTCGCTCCGGGATGCTGAACATGGGCAGCAGGTTCCTGTTGTCCACCAGGAACTGGAGGGTTCTGCTCATCAGAGCCGACCGCTTCGCTGCAGAGTCATCCTCCTCATCCTCAGCGCCCTGCAGACACAAACACAGAAGGTAAGGAGGAAGAAGAAGAGCTCTTCCTCAGATGGAACATGAGGAACATGAAGGGATGAACCTTCTGTCTGGTGGAGATCATCTGATGGAGGTTGGAGAAACGGTCGTGGAAAACGGGCAAACAGCTGCTCTGTCTGAAGAAACTAGAGGAGAAAACAGGGTCAGAACCGGGTTCCTTCATGATCCAAACAGCTGCTGGACCAGAACCAGAACCAACGGGCCACGTCAGGGAGAGGAGAGAACCTTAATAAAGGTTCTGAAATGGACCGGTACCAGATGAGCTCAGGTTCTGTTCGGTTCTTGAAAAGAGCTAAAGTTCTGCTAGGAGGAGCACAACTCAGAACATGATGACAGACATCGGTTCTCCAGGTTCTACCAGGCGGGAATAAAATGTCTGGATGTTCTGGTCCTGATCCAAACGATGGATGGATGAATAGATGGATGGATGAACAGATGGATGGATGGATGGATGGATAGATGGATGGATGGATGGATGGACAGATGGATGGATGGATGAACAGATGGATGGATGGATGAACAGATGGATGGATGGATGGATAGATGGATGGATGGATGGATGGATGAACAGATGGATGAACAGATGAACAGATGGATGGATGAACAGATGGATGGATGAACAGATGGATGGATGAATAGATGGATGAACGGATGGATGGATGAACAGATGGATGGATGGATGGATGAACAGATGGATGGATGGATGGATGAACAGATGGATGGATGGATGGATGGATGAACAGATGGATGGATGGATGAACAGATGGATGGATGGATGAACAGATGGATAACAAGATGGATGGATGGAAGAACAGATGAAGGATATGAATAGATGGATGAACGGATGGATGGATGTGAGGATAGATGGATGGATGGATG